>JABUQX010056354.1:20000-47500 GCA_015478945.1 Trachelipus rathkii | reverse complement strand
AGAGGCGTGGTGGAATGTACTAAAAGCCAATGATGAAGTCTCAAAAGAAAGATGTATAGAAATATATGAGGAGGAAAAAGGAAGAATAAAAGTTGCATATGTAGGAGGAAAAAAAGAGATATACTAACAATTTGGAAAGAGAATGAATGGGGACTTACATGAGAATAAGAAGCGAAGTGCATACGGTTAAGAAAGAGAGTAAGTGGAATCTTCATAGAAAACTTTCGTGACTAATAAAATGGATGCGAGGAGAATGTGGAGGAAACACTTCGAATATCTACAAACCATTAACAGTAATGAAAAGGTGATAGTGAATGTGTGTGGGTTTGATGAGGTAATGGGTAGAGTGATAAAGTTGACGAATGGTAAATCTGCAGGTATAGATGGAATTACTGGTGAAATGATAAGGAATGGTAGCTAGATGGTATAGTTTCGAAGGATTGGAGGAGAGTAGTAATAATACCCTTATATAAGGGTAAGGGAGATAATAGAAACTGTAAGAACTGTAGAGGAAATAGTATATTGAGTATTGTAAGGAAGATATATGCTGGAATTTTGGTTGAAAGAGCGCGTCGAGTGACTGAGGGACTGATTGGCGAAGAACAAGGTGCATTTAGCGGTTGTGTAGATCAAATTTTCACAATGATTGAGAAAATGAGATAGAAGAAGAATAAACTGTATTTAGGTTTTAAAAACTTTCAACAGGCGTATGACAGGATTAATAGGGAAGCTCTGTTGCAGTTGTTGGGGATAGGCTTCTAAATTCAAAAGTATGTTAGGACGATAGTGAAGCATGTGTTGTAAGAATAAATGGAGTGGAAAGTGAATGGTTTAATATTAATAGTGGAGTGAGTCAGGGATGTGTTATGTCTCCTTGGCTATTTAATTTGTATGTGGATAAAGTGATAAAGAGGTAGGGTTTGGTAGGAGAAGATGCTAGACTGATGGAGAATGGAAGAGACTAGAGGGTGAAATGCTCATTGTACGCTGATAATTTGGTTTTGTGTGCCGAAACTGAAGAATGTTTGAGAGGATTGGTAGACGGTTTTGGCAGTGTGTGTGTGTGTAAAAGTAGAGGTTTGATGGTAAATGTAGATAAGAGTACGGTGATGATAGCGAGTGAGGGGAGTCTGCTATGTGAAATTTTGTTGGATCATGAGCAGTTGGAACAAGTATCTGATTTTGAATATTTACGCTATATGAATGAAAAGGAAACGGACGATGCAGAGTGTAGTAGGAAAGTTATAAATGATAGGATGGTAGCTGGTGGTGCAATTAAATCTCTGGTGGATACTAGGGACTAAGTCTTATTTTCATGAGGGTATATTGTTATCGGTTTTAATGTATAATAGTATAGATACAAGATACAATCTGTCCAGATGGACAATCTTAGGTGCGTATTAGAGGAGAGAAGAATTGATTAAATGAGGAATGAACGTGTTAAGTAGTTGTGTGGTGGTGTGAAGAAAGGCGTAAATGAAAGAATAAACGAAAGTGTATTGCGATGGTTTGGTCATATGAAAAGAATGGATGATAGTCAGTTGGTTTAGCGGGTATATAGTCGTGAATGTGTAGGGAATCGACCCACTGGAAGACCGAAGAAAAAGTGAGTTGAGTCAGGAAATTAATGCCTGAAGGAGAAGAGTGTGAATTTGGTAGAGGCGAGAAGAAAGGTGCATAATATGAGTGAATATCAGGGTTTTGTGAGGGGTATGGTTGTGGGCCTGGGCCAATTGGTGAACCCTACATTGACGAGATACCACAGTGAGGGTCCGTTGCGGTCTTGTGAAGCCCAAGTGTGGATTTTTTTTTTTTTACTGTGACGAGCTCTCACTTAATGGTATGAAGTTGATGGTAGGGGGGGGGGGGCTTTTCCTTCAATTTACATTGTTCTACTACTATTCTTTTTCTGGTGTATGTTGCGCACCTCACCCCAGTTTATAAGTGCACCAATTTATAAGTATGATTGAGTTAAGCAACATAATAAGGTTCCACTCCTAAGCATTTCTTGAATTTATTTAGCCTGAAGCGAAAGAACATCTCTCTAATGGCGTCCCAAGTAATACTGGAGAAAAGAAAGACGAGGACTCCACGGAAACTAGATTGAGGAAAGTAAGGAAGCACGCTTCTGTTGACTCTGGCAATGATGCAAGTTCTGAAGATAGCAACGATAGCATTCGGTCTTCTAATAAAAAATTGGAAAACAAAGGACAAAGTAATATTTTTTTTTTTAATTGGCTTTAATTGTCTTCACTTTTAGTTTAATATACTGCTTAAGTAAATTTTAAGTTTTTATACCTTATGAAGTGAAATATCCAACCTTTATTTTTCACCATGATTGTTTTTAGTTGGCATATGGTATTGTGGTATGTGATTTGAATTTTGTGTTGGTTTAAATTAATCATATGAATTTATAATCTCAATTGCTCCTTAAAGTAAAAGGGTATTCAGATGATAATAATAAGACAGGATTGACCGGGAATCGGGAATGTAGAACTTAATTTTGTCTGTAGAACAATCAAAATTATTTCGCACTTCATTGGTGAACTTTTTTTTTTATTATTAAGTATGCAACCTAACAAGGGATGATTATTTTTAAATTGTAGGAATTTTATCCTAATAGTATGAACTTTTTTTCATTCTACTTTTTCGAAAAGTTACGCAATGTTACATTTTTAGGTACTGGTGCCGCTTCGTGCTCTGCAAGTAATCATTCAGCAGCACTATCTTTATCTCATCAGCAAGCTGGTAAATCATACCAAAACCGAGTTTCTTCTAATCCGTCCCCGGTGACAGAAAGTGAAGGGATCAAGGGTGGACGACTCATCCACACAAAGGAAACTGCAACTCAGAGTATTCACTGGAAGTGCGCCTCCAATGCCAAAGATAATCATTTGATGGAAGATTGGCTTGGTTCTGAAGCTTCTCTCTTCAGGGTTCTTCATAAAGTATATCTTAATAATTATTGTGCCATTGCTCAGGCAATTGTTACAAAAAATTGTCAGCAGGTAAGGATTAAAGTTTTGGGGTTGTTGTTTATTCATTTTAGTATTTAAGTTTCTTAAAATATGAATACAGAAGACCAGTATCAATAAATTAAGTCTTTCAGTGAAAGGCATTCAGAATAATTTATTTATATTTTTATTTTAAACCAATACTACTTTCGAACTTGTTGGTTGATTCTATATAATCACTTATATGCAATTTCAACTTGATAAACATTTTTACTTAAATTTGTATACTAGCTGTTATCTGGACTGCATGTATAAAAAAAAGAAAGCGAAGAAAATGAGAAGGCCTAGAAAAGCGAAATGGAAGATGACTAACAACTGCAAGAGCAAGACCTAAGCTCCATGAAGAAAGAATGGATTATTAATATATTATGATTACTAACCTAGACCTTTTAAGTTTGGTTCTTTTCGGAAAAATGAAAATCTGAAATAAATTTTAACCAGAGGTTCAACTAAATTTTCGATATTGCTCTTAGGGAAAGTTTAAAGTAAAAACCAGATTTTGGAATTAAATTTTAAAAACATGTACTACTATTTAGTTGGTCTATGCTACCGGTTTTATCTGGGAGAATAGATATTCAGCACAGTCTGTTCATATGAAGATTTCCCTCGCATGCGATTGCTATGTTTTGCTAGGAAGCAATACATGCCGTCCCATGCCATGACAATGGAGTAGGGTTGCCACAATAGGGCTTAGTGCTTCGTGATGGAAAACAGTTTTCTGCTCGAGAAACCTGCGACCAGGTTTTTTGCTGGTTGCCCTGACTAATGTATTCTACCACAAATATCAACTTATGAATAAGATACAAAAATTTTATTGATTCAAATTATATATATATATATATATATAAATATATATATACATATCTAGTTATATCTGTATCTATATATATATATATATATATATATATATATATATATATATATATATATATATATATATATATATATATATATATATATATATATATATATATAAGGTGTATTACTTCGCTATGAAAGAAGCCACCGATCTTCCTGTCGATGCTGTTTTAAAGGATAACACACCACCCAGAAAGAAGAAGAAGAAACACAGACTGTGGTCAATGCATTGCCGCAAGATTCAGGTGAGTGTTCTCGTGATACCTTCCTTACTCTTTCATAGCAAGTGTAGAGAAAAAAATTATTTGCTTATTCGACATTTAATCAATTTAAAAATGATGAATGAATGAATGAGAATGAAAAGGAAAGGTTGTTAAATGGTTATTTATGTAGAAGATTTGAAACCGTGATTATTTATGTTGTGCTCGATGTTATAAAGTCAAAATGTATTCTAATAATAAAAATTGATTGTTATGCATACAATTTAATCTTAGGGGCGTGTTAGGTGTGAGAAGAATTGATAAAATGAGGAATGAACGCATTAGGGAGTTGTGTGGTGTGAAGAAGGGCGTAATTGAAAGAATAAATGAAAGTACATTGAGATTGTTTGGTCATGTGGAAAGGATGGATGATAGTCGGTTGGTTAAGGGGATGTATAGTGGTGAGTGTACTGGAAATCGACCGGCTGGGACAGAAGAAAAAGTGGATTGAGTCAGTAAGGGAATGCCTGGAGAAGAGAAATGTGAGTTTGGCAGAGGCGAAAAGAAAGGTGCATAATAGGAGTGAATCGCGGGGTTTTGTGAGGGGGGTATGGTTGTGGCTCACCTGGGCCAATGGATGAACTCTACATTGACGAGATGCCATATTGAGGGTCGTCGCGGTCCAGAAGCTCTAGGGTGAATTTTCTGACTGCGACGAGGTTTCACTAAAAGGTATAAAGGGGACGGTAAGGCTGGGCTTTCTTTTCGACTTGCGTCATATTCTTTTACTGCTTTTCTGTTTCCAGTGCATGTGACGCACCTTACCCCCAGTCTTGGGGAGAGAAGGTGGGTGATAATGATAATGATGATGAAAATTTAATCCTTTTCTCCATTTTCGTACCACTTTTGTTACGCTTTAAAAGTAACAAATTTTGTAAGACCATGAAGGGAACCAGTTGACATTTATATACACATTGCAGCAGCCGCGTTTAAAAATACGTAATACCTAAGTCGTAATTCATTTAACTTGCCATTTGGCTATTTTATAAAAATTTTAAATTTCTCTAATATGTTAGAAATGTTAGTTAGGTTAGCAGTTATTGAATGGTTAGCAACGATTGATGGGTTAGTAGCATTCTTTTGGTTAACACTGTTAAGGTTAATTGGATTAAGTTAAGTAATGTTAAAACTCATAATAATGCATTGTGGTGGGCTCGATCCCGTCCACTATTTCTTTATTTGTTGTGAGTCCTCTTAACAGAATAAAACACAGGGGAAAAAACAAACAAACAAAAACAAAACCAATAAGAATTTATTAAAAAAATCAAGCAACACAACAAATTCTTTCCTTCCCACAACACCCAATATTAATATGGTCCGATACCGATATTACTCTGGTCAAATACCGATACCATCCGACGATAGCGATACCAAAAAATTTAATAAATAAATAGAATTTCAGCTCTGTTACGTAATTTTACAATCTATCTTATGCAACTACCTTAATCCTACAATATATACAAATAATTACAAAATTATCAATTTATTATTCTTTTCAGTTTTCCTTTATATGTCTTCACAAGTTAGTTTCCTAATTTTTCTTAATTTCCTTTTTTATCAATTTTCTTTTATATCTGTTGTCATAAGTTATTTTTCTAATATTTCTTAATTTCCTTTTTCATGAATTTACCTTTATATCTTTTTTCTCTTTTTCTAATTTTCTAATAGTCCTTTTTTTCTTTTTCTAATTTTCTAATAGTCCTTTTTTTTTAGTTTCTTCTTGTTCTGGTCATTTGAATTCCATTATCTACTAATTATTATCAATCTAATATCTGTAGACACTCATGCCTTTTTTCTTTTATTATATGTACAATATTTACAATGTCCTCTTGTTGAACTCAGTCGTTATTCCAGAATTTTCTACAGTAAAAAAGAACAAAGCCAAAAAAAGCTAGAATAAAATATAAATCATTCTAACCATTGCGAAAACTAACAAAAATAAATATAAAAATAAGCATATATAGAAAATATATAGCAAACTATCAATCAAATAAATTAAAATTACTATCATTAAATTCGTATTAATAAATTAAATAAAAAAAATTTCATCCTATATATTCCAAGTAACATTGCCTACATGAAAATAATTAAATAAAATAAATAAATAATAATAATAATAATTAAATAATAATAAATAATAATAAAATTGAAAACAATAAATACGAATAACTAATACCTGGATGTCATCCAGCTTTTTTTCCCGTTAAAAGGTTACTTCTCACCACCCTTGCCCTCTTCAAATCCCAAGGACCCTCCGTTAAACCAAAAACTGTAAAAAAAACATCATACCTCAAAGATTTTCATTCCCTTGGCATAAAAAAAATAACCATAAACATATGACAATAAAAAGCATAAGCTAATATAATGATAATAATAATAAAGAAAATAATAAGAATAAGCATAAGCATAATAATAATAAGCATAAATGAATATAATAATATAATAAAATATAGTATAATAATAATAATATTTCCTACCTCACTCCGGACATTCACTTCACACACATAATAATAATAAAAATTGTTAATAACCATAAAAGAATAAACAATAAGATAAATAAAATAAATAACAATAATAATATAAAAAAATAATATATATTTCCTTTCTATCGTCAAACGTAACAGCATCTCTCTTCCAATTTGCTTCAGTCAGAAAAAAAATTAATTTAAACAAAAATATCCTCCGGTTGAAACCACTGTGCGTCAGCACTTGGGTATAACTCTAAGAAAAGAAAAAAAACAAAAGTCAAAGGGTCAAAAAAATTAAAACGCTAACACCCAACACACACCTTGCATCCTAGTGGGAAATTCGGAGCTCCGCGCCGCGAGAGAAATAACAAGAAACAAGGTAAAGCAGCAACTGAAGAGAAATAAAGAAATGATAGTGATCCTATCAGTTGAGCTCGTCACCCCCCCACTCACTGATCCTACACTCCCTCATTCCTCAGCTATACCAAACATAAAAAATATAATAATATAAACAATAAAGCAATAATATACTACCATATATATATAATAATATAAGCAATAAAGCAATAATATAATATAGTATAATATAATATAATAATATAAGCAATAAACGCAATATGATACAAACAAAAAATAGACCCTCTTCACATACTTGGACATCCTTCGAACTCAAAGCGACCTATCTTTCATCATGGACTTATACTTTCACATACTTACCTACCTACAGATCAGGATCAGATTACCACAGCATTAGCAGTGTTCGTTAGGTTAGCAACTTTTGTTAGATTAGCAGTATAGTTAAGTTAGACGAGATTTGTAGGTTAGCAGCGTTCCTAGGTTAGTACTGTTATGGTTAGGTTGGGTTTGGCTAGGATATGTTAGAAACCATAATAATACGTTAACAGCTATTGCTAGGTTAGTAGCGTTTATTAGGTTGGATGAAGTTAGCTAATGCTTGAAAAACCATAATTTAAGAAATATATAAAAAATAAAAATATTCTACCAAACATAAGAAAAGGTGCGCATCATACACAGGAAGGAGAATACTGAAGTAGAACAACATTATAAAAGTGGAAAGGAAAGCCCCCATACTATTCTCTCATTCCCTTAATTGCGAGCATGTCGCAGCCAATAATCCCCACCTAGGGTTTCATAACGCCACATCAGATCCTCCCCATTGTGGTAAATGTCAGGGCTCATCCCTAGGCCAGGCTCACAAAACCACTCCATTTACTCCTATTTTGCACCAAACTTCTCGCTTGTGCTATATTATTATTTTCCTTTCAAACACTCTTTTACTTACTCAATCCACTTTATCTTTGGTCTCCCAGTCGGTCATTCCCAACACACACACCTCTATACATCCGCTTAACTAACCGACTCTCCATACTTTTCATATGACCAAACCATCGTGGACTCTCCTCACCCATCACCATCAACTTACTCTTTTAAACATTTACTTTCAAACCCCTCCTTTTACACAAACCGCCAACTCCTCTTTTAATTCTCTCAAACTTACTTTAGATTCGCCACACAAAACCAAATCATCTGCGTCCAATAAGCAGGGCACAATATACCCTCATTCAAACCCTAGTGCATTCAAAACTTAGTCCCTTTGTATTCACCAAGGATGTAATTGAATCAGCCAGGCTTTCTCAAATTTCCAGTTTGGCTTTCGCAAACACTGTTCAACCGCTGACCCCCTGTTGAGACTGAACCATGACATCCGGGAGTCCTTCTCAACTGATGGGATGGTTCTTGGTGTCTTTTTTGACCTTGAAAGAGATTGACACAGCATTGAGAACCGTAGTCCTCCTTAAATCCAAAGCCTTCTTTCAGACATCTATCTAGGTCCAATGATCAGCTGTTCTATCACGTCACTTTATTCTGGATGAAGGTGTGTCGCATGGCAGTGTCCTAAGTGTATTATTATTATTATTTGCTCTCTGATTCAATGACTTTGCTATCACTCCAGCAGCGGTCAAGTTTTTTAGATGTTGATGATCTGGCGTTATTTATTATAGGTGCCAGGCTATCATTTCTTGAACGACAACTCCAACTAGGCATTGAGAATATTTCATAATGTGGTAGCTTCCACGGCTTCCACTTCTCACCCTCCAAAACCTTAGCAGTATTATTTCGAAAGAAACGGTGGAGAAGAACCTGCCACCTTCCTCCAGTGAACGTAACCATATATGGTTCACCCATTCATGTTATTTCACAGGTCAGATTTCTGGGTCTAATTCTGGATAACCACCTGACATACGCACCGTACATTAAATACCTGAAAACGACTTTTCATCATGCGCTTGACCTATTGCACCACCTCACCTCAAAAACCCGGGGGACTGATCGCGTCCCCACACCGCCCTAATCCTATTTGGTCAGACTCCCCAACTTCACTACACCTGTAAGATCCTATCCAAAACGAGGCGATCCCTATCTTCACATGAGCCTTCCGATCGTCCCTACCGAGTGAGCCTCGGAAGTTGAAACCGACGTAATGCCACTCCCTCTACGAATGGAATATATCATGGGCACAAGTGATCTCGCTTTCAAACCAAAATACCGTCTGCACTGACACTGATTCTGCGAGAGACACCTCAGAATCATTCTTACTAGCCATTTTCAAGCACAGTTTGTAGCATTCTTAGCTTCCTCAATATCCCTTTCCAAAAGGTGCTGCCATTTTCATACTATGAAGGGTTTACACCTTGGATATTCCCTGCTCCCTACATCTGCCTGATCCTGTCCTCTCTCGCCAAATCCAGCCACCCTGTCGCCTTCTTAAAGGCATCATTCTCGTCTTACTCTGCAGTTCACAGCGGATCCACTCCGGTGTTTACCGACGGCCCTAAAACAGGGGACGGCGTAGGCGCGTCTGCCGTCTTTCCTGACCGCAACCTCTCACATACAATACCCCTTCATGCTTAGATTTTTACCGTAGAATTATCAGCTTTAATGATTGCCCACTCTCGAGCTTAATTCCTTAACCAAGACCACCATAATGTCATTTATTCGGATTCTTTCAGTGCCCTCCTGGCGCTTAAAGACTCTACTCTAAAAACACAATGGTACCCTCTGTACAACAATTTTTCCGACTACTTCACTCTTTTTTCTTTTCTTTGTGCTTAGGAACATCTTTTTCAGGAATTTGAGTAATAGTGGGATGCGTATTAAGGGACAAAGAGACAGCCCTCTTGCATAAGTTTGGAGAACCTATTGGGTAGGTATGGGACAGGAAATGTTTTCCAAGTTTTGTGTTGGATGAACTTACTTAGCTTCATTGTTGGTTTGTTGAAAACCAATACTCGGAATAGGTTTGTTGATGGCATTTTGGATGGGAGATTGGATCAAGGGCTGCTTTTTTGTACTATCTGAGAAGTCGGTAGTGTGGGCAATGCAGACAGACGGTTTTACAGTGACTGCCCGAGTTTTGCTGGGATTTGAAAGAGGAGTTCTACTGGGATGAGCTTTTGTCGGTGGATTAACACGCGGAGGCATGGGGGCAGCTGCAATTGTAGCGTAAGATTGCCTTTGTCTTGTAGGATATTTTTCATTGGGCTGGCGTATGACATCTCTCCTGCATAATTTATGTATGGTACATAACTCCAGAACCTCGTGTTCAAACAGGTAAGGCGCGCATTTGAAGGAAGAAGCACTGTGGGGTCCTCCACAGTTTTTACAATGTAGTGTATTTTCACAGGGAGTGTGAAATAATTCTCCGCAGACTGGGATATCCTGTCCCCTTACAGTATTTTCGGGGATGACCAAACCGTTGACATTTAAAGCAACATCTGGGTCGAGGAATAAACGTGCCAACCCCATTGTAACTTGTGAAGCCTATTTTCACCTTTGTAGGCGGATGAGGGGTATTATAGGTCAGCAGTAAACGAGGGTTTGGGGTGTCAGGCGAGTTCCGACAAGGGGGAAATGTATAAAGGTTTGTAACGGAAAATCTTTTCTGCTGGAGATTTCTCATAATGACAGCAGTATCTTCGTCTTTCTGTTCAAAAGAAAAAATAGTGCCTTTAGATGTGTTTCTTATTACATCAGAAGTAGAAATGAGAGGAATGTTTGCTACAGACGTTAAGGATGACAAAATAGAACTTTGATTGTGGTTAGCAGCTTGAACGAGAAGGGTCCCATTTCTCATTGTGACTGGAGGGTCTTCAACTCCTAAAGCTTCTTCAAGTGCATCGCTAAGAAGAATGGTTCTTTGCTCAGTAAGAGCTTTGGAGGTAGTGGATCGCAGTATGTAATATATAGGGAATGATGTGTCAGCTGGCATTCCTGGAGGTGCAGCATACGGAGTAAACAAATGAGAGCGACTATGACGGAGGGCACCTTTGCTTTTCTGCCCTAACCGTTTGGGCACCTGAGGTGTTAGTCGCATACCAGTCGACGAATCGCTGAAATTATGCAAAAGACCCTCATGTGTAGGAGAAGGAAGAAAAGCGGAGGTACCTGCTGGTCTAGAGGGACCGAGGTGGGGTCTGGTTGGTTACCAGACGGATGGTAATTGATGTTATTCTCACCTTTCTTTATTAACGTTTTTTCTTTAATTGACTTCCATAATAAAAATTATTAAACCACAAACTTCGTCTCCATGAATGAACAGTTATGACAATAAAACAAATAAAACATAAAAGTGAATAACAGGATGGGCTGGAAAGGTGTATATTTGATAAGGAAGTGTAATCCTTCTACCCTCATCAGGTTACAGGCCAGAGACCCCACACAATTTCCCGGACAACACCCCGTAGGGTAGGCTGTGGATTTGGCCTCGGAAGATCCTCCCGGAGCTCTACGCCGGTTTACCCCCCGTATACCACATGGCAACTTATATCTTCACGTAAAGCCCAAGATTATACACACAAAGTGCAGAACGTCCTCCTCAGTGGTTAGCTTAAGCTCAGGTTCTCTACAATTGACGACCCGGTCAAAGGTGAGTTAAAGGACCGGTTTTTCTCCTGTACCCTCATTCACGGGGAGGAAGTGTGGGGTGAACTGAAAACCCCTGCGGAAAGAGGCACTGGATAGCCCAAAGGCCTGTGACGGGGAAAAAGGGGAAGGCAACTCACAAACAAGCACTTAAAGGGACTGAGGGGTGGGAATTCAAAAAAAAAAAGTTAGAAACTGGGATAAAAAAGGTGGATTGAAAAGACGGAAATTTGTATGAAAAATAAGGGGAAAAGGGATGAAGGTTGAAAGATAATGTATGTAACAAATGTTAATGCACGAATGCACAACAAATTCACATGCTTCACATGCACGTGTTGGGGGACGGAGGGGACACACAAAGACCCATCGGCATTGGTTCTTATCGCTATGACATGCACAAGTTTATATATTAAGAGCATAACGCCACAATAAGAATCAATACCCCCTTCCGGGGGATATATATATATATATATATATATATATATATATATATATATATATATATATATATATATATATATATATATATATATATATATATATATATATATATATATATATATATATATATATATATATATATATATATATACATATATAAAAACCTTTCAACGTGCTTTATCCCCTTTTCAGAGGGTAACACGACGGACTACAGGAAATCGAACTTTAAGGTCGGCTATCCCAAACCAGCACCACCAACGTGTTCGCAGTCGAGTTTTAATTCTCGCCCCCAGGTAGATAAAACTCCAACTGCTACGCGGAGAATTGAACCAGCGTCCTCTCGTATGAGAGTCGGCGAGTCAATTTATATATATATATATATATATATATATATATATATATATATATATATATATATATATATATATATATATATATATATATATATATATATATATATATATATATATATATATATATATATATATATATATATATATATATTATATTTAATAATAAAAGTAATAAGTTTATTGAGTGTTGTAGGGAAGGTATGCTGGTATTTTGGTCGAAAGAGAGTGCGTCGAGTGACTGAAGACTGATTATGAAGAACAAGGTGCATTTATAGTGGTAGAGGATGTGGGATCAAATCTTTACATTGAAACAAATGATTGAGAAAATGAGGGAGAAGAAGAATAAATTGTATTTAGGTTTTATGGATTTGCAACAGGCGTATGATAGAGTTAATAGGGAAGCGTTATGGCAGGTGTTAGTGATATATGGTGTTGGTGGTAGGCTTCTGAATGGAATCAAAAGTATGTATGACGATAGTGAAGCGTGTGTAAGAATAAATGGTGTCAATGGTGATTGGTTTAGGATTAATAGCGGAGTAAGACAGGGTTGTGTTATGTCTCCTTGGTTATTCAACTTGTATATGGATGGGGTTATGAAAGAATTAGAGGTGGGGATGGCAGGAAATGGTGTTAGAATGGTGGAGAATGGAGATGAGTGGAGGGAGCCCTACCTATTATATGCGGATGATTTGGTTCTGTGTGGCGAATCTGAAGAGAGTTTGAGAGGATTGGTAGAGAGATTTGGCTGGGTGTGTAAAAGGAGGGGCTTGAAAGTAAACGTGGATAAGAGTAAGGTTATGGTTGTGAGTGAGGACACTCCTCAGTGTGAAGTTATGTTAGATGGTGAGCAGCTAACAAGTGTCTGAGTTTAAATATTTAGGGTATATGTTGGATGAGAAGGGAACGGACGATGCAGAGTGTAGTAGGAAAGTTGTGAATGGCAGGAAGGTGGCTGGTGCAATTAAATCGTTGGTGAATGTAAAGGGACTAAGTCTTGAGTGTGCTAGGGTCTTACATGAGGGTATGTTGTTACCTGTGTTATTGTATAGTAGTGAGACTATGGTCTGGAATAAGAGGTATAGATCTAAAGTTCAATGTGTTCAGATGGACAATCTTAGGGGTGTGCTAGGTGTGAGAAGAATTAATAAAGTGAGGAATGAACTTATTAGAGAGTGGTGTGGTGTGAAGAAAGGGGTAAATGAGAGAATAAATGAAAGTATGTTGAGATGGTTTGTCATGTGGAAAGGATGAATGATAGTCGGTTGGTTAAGCGGATGTATAGTGTGGTGAGTGTGTTGGGAACCGACCGGCTGGGAGGCCGAAGAGAAAGTGGATTGAGTCGGTGAACGAATGTCTGAAGGAGAGAAATGTGTGTTTGGCATAGGCGAGAGTAAGGGTGCATGATAGGAGAGAGTGGCGGGGTTTTGTATGGGTTCATGGTTGTGGCCCACCTGGGCCAAGGGATGAGCCCTTACATTGACGATTTACCATAGTGAGGTCCGTCGCAGTCCCATGAAGCTCTAGGGTGGATTTTCTGTCTGTGACGAGTTCTCACTAATTAATGGTACAGAGGGGGCGGTAAGGCTGGGCTTTCTTTCGACATTTGTCATATTCTCCTAACTTTTCTTTTCCGGTGCTTGTAGCGCACCTTACTCCCAGTCTTGGGAAAAAGAGGTAGCTAAAGAAAGAAAGAAAGATATATATATATATATATATATATATATATATATATATATATATATATATATATATATATATATATATATATATATATATATATATATATATATATATATATATATATATATATATATATATATATATATATATATATATTGTCATTAATATTATTTATTAGTTGAAGAAAGATTCTTCAAACAACCATGTGTACAATTACACTCCTTGTGACCACCCTAGTCAGCCTTGTGATCAAAATTGTGGTTGCATCATGACTCAAAATTTCTGTGAAAAATACTGTAATTGTAACCAGGAATGTAAGTTACAACACTTTATATAGTTTTAATGCATATGCTAGTTACTGCTTGCTTGAATTAACATTCTAACTTTATTAATTTTTAAGTGGATTTAATTTTTTTTATTTTCATTGATTTATACTAATTTGTTAAGACTAAAAACCGTACAGTAGTTTAGAACTAAGATTGATGAACTTCAATGTGCAATAACGGAACACTAATTAATTTATAGGTAAAGGATCTACAATTATTTTATAGGTAATTATTTTCCTCCAAACTTGTTTTTTTTTTTTTTTAGCCATACTGCATCATGTGATTTCTTATTTGTGGTCATGTTACCTAAATACTTCGATTACCTCATCCTACCTTTCTAGTGTATTTTAAATTTATAACTCACTCATTTAGTTCGTATATATTGTAGAAAAATTACTGTTACTTTTTTCTCTATTTAAATTTAGTCAATTTGGAACATCAATAAAAGTATTAAGAAAAATCCGTAAATATCTCTGTGATGATGTTTTATGAATAATTTTTATCTAATATGTGATTTAAAATTCAAACCGTCATCATACATGCTTATTATATTTTTTCCTTATTATTTTTAGATTTTATTAGTTATTAAGTTTTAAATATATTTATTTTTATATCTTTATTTAATTTTACATGTAATCGTAAAATTTTTGTAACTTCGAAGTAACTCTTTGTATAAAATTAAATGAACATTTTATAGAATTTTTTTTTTATTATTATTTTTTTTCTTTTAGGTCAGAATCGCTTTCCTGGTTGCCGCTGTAAAGCCTCTTGCAACACGAAGCAGTGTCCTTGTTTCCTTGCCGTACGTGAATGTGACCCTGATCTCTGCACGACATGCGGGGCTAACGAATTTTATATCAATAAAATCACTTGTAAGAATGTGTCCGTGCAAAGAGGTTTACGTAAGTATTAACATTTATATAGTTTTGAAATGAATTTCTTACTGTTATGTCATTACTAATGTCTCTCTCTCTCTTTTAAATCAGATAAACATCTTTTGATGGCGCCTTCTGATGTGGCAGGTTGGGGAATTTATCTGAAGGATTCAGCGCAGAAAAATGAATTCATTTCAGAATACTGTGGGGAAATTATTTCTCAAGATGAAGCAGATAGACGAGGAAAAGTTTATGACAAATACATGTGTTCATTCCTATTCAACCTCAATAATGGTAATGACGAAAGAAGAAGTTATTTATATTCCGTATCGTTGAAAAAATAATGCTCTTTAAAGTTGAAATTTTATTATTATTATTATTATTATTATTATTATTATTATTATTATTATTATTATTATTATTATCATTATTATTATTATTATTATTATTATTATTATTATTATTATTATTATTATTATTATTATTATTATTATTATTATTATTATTATTATCATTATCATTATTATTATTATTATTATTATTATTATATAAGAAAGTGTTTGTATTTCAGATTTTGTTGTTGATGCTACACGAAAGGGAAACAAAATTAGATTTGCAAATCACTCAATTAATCCAAACTGCTATGCAAAAGTTATGATGGTAAATGGTGATCATCGAATTGGAATATTTGCCAAAAGGCCAATACAGTCGGGCGAGGAACTTTTCTTTGATTACAGGTAATTGTTTAGATCTTATTTTTCTTGTCTATATTCCATTTAACATCAATTTATTTGTTTCAATTATGAAGGATGTATGTATGGATTTGGAAGTTGTGTATCAAAGTCTTTATTGAGGGTATAATTCCCAGGGATTGGAGGAGAGCAGGAATAGTACCCTTATATAAGGGTAACTGTAGGAAATATAGGGGAATTAGTTTATTGAGTGTTATAGGGGAAGATTTGTGCTGATATTTTGGTCGAAAGAGTACGTTGATTGACTGAAGGACTGATTGGTAAAGAACAAGGTGCGTTTAGGAGTGGTAGAGGATGTGTGGATCAGATCTTTACATTGAAACAAATAATTGAGAAAATGAGGAAGAAGCAATTGTATTTAGGTTTTATGGATTTGCAACAGGCATATGATAGGATTAATAGGGAAACTCTATGGTAGGTGTTAGTGATATATGGATAATATGGTGTTGGTGGTAGGCTTCTGAATGGAATCAAAAGTTTGTATGACGATAGTGAAGCATGTGTAAGAATAAATGGTGTCGAAAGTGATTGATTTAATATTAAATAGCGGAGTGAGGCATTGATGTGTTATGTTTCCTTGGTTATTCAATTTGTATATGGATGGGGCTATGAAAGAATTAGAGGTGGGGGTGGCAGGAGATGGTGTTAGAATGGAAGAGAGTGGAGGGTGCCATAATATTATATTCGGATGATTTGGTTTTGTGTGGTGAATCTGAAGAGGATTGGTAGAGAAATTTGGTAGGGTGTGTAAAAGGAGGGGTTTAAAAGTAAACGTAGATAAGAGTAAGGTTATGGTTGTGAGTAAGAACAGTCCTCGGTGTGAAGTTATGTTAGATGGTGAGCAGCTGGAACAAGTGTCCAAGTTTAAATATTTAGGATATATGTTGGATGATAAAGGAACGGATGATGCAGAGTGCAATAGGAAAGTTGTGAATGACAGGAGGGTGACTGGTGCAATTAAATCGTTGGTGAATGTAATGGGACTAAGTTTTGAGTGCGCTAAAGTCTTACATGAGGGTATGTTGTTACCAGTGTTAATGTATAGTAGTGAGACTATGGTCTGGAATAAGAGGTGTAGATCTAAAGTACAATGTGTTTAGATGTGAGAAGAATTGATAAAATGAGGAATGAACGTATTATTGAGTTGTGGGGTGTGAAGAAAGGGATAAATGAGAGAATAAATGAAAGCATGTTGAGATTTTTTGGTCATGTGGAAAGGATGGATGATAGTCAGTTGGTTAAGCGGATGTATAGTGGTGTGTGTTGGGAATCGACCGGCTGGGGGACCGAAGAAAAAGTGGATAGAGTCAGTAAATTATTGCCTGGAGGAAACAAATGCGAGTTTGGCAGAGGCGAGAAGGTGCATAATAGGAGTGAATGGCAGAGTTTTGTAAGGGGGAATGTTTGTAGCCCACCTGGGCCAAGGGATGAACCCCACACTGACGAGATGCCATAGTGAGGGTCCGTCGAGGTCCCGTGAAGCTCTAGGGTAGATTTTCTGACTGAAACAAGTTCTCACCAATAGGTATAAAGGGGTGCGGTAAGGCGGGAGGCTTTCTTTTCGATATGTGTCATGTTCTTCTACTTTTCTGTTTCCAGTGCATGGTACGCACCTTACCCCCAGTCTTGAGGAAAGAAAGTGGATGATATATATATATATATATATATATATAGCAGTTATATAGTAGTTATATATATATATATATATATATATTATTATTATATTACATATTACATATATTATTATATATATATAGTTATTATTACATATATATTATTGACGTACTTTTATTGTTATTGTTGCATATAGTATTATTATAAATATATATATATATGTTATTATTATTATATATATATATATATTATTATTATTGTTATTATTATTATTATATATTAATATTACATATATATATTATTATTGTTATATATTATTATTATTATATTATTATTATTACATATTATTATATTATATATATATTATTATATTATTATTAATATATTATTATTATTATATTGAAGGCTATTATTATTATTATTATTATTATTATTATATTATATATATATATATATATTATTATTATTATATACATATTATTATATATATATATTATATTATATTATTATTATTATTATTATATTATTATTATTACATATATATTACATAAGTTATTATTATACATATATATACATACATATATATATTTTTTTTTTTTTTTTTTTTTTTTCATAGGTATGGTCCAACTGAGCAGCTTAAGTTTGTCGGAATTGAAAGAGAAATGGAATTTTTATAATTTACTTTTTAAAAAATTTTTAATATAATAAAATTTCATTACCCTTCGTAATTAATTAAATTTGCAAATATAGAGGATAATAGGGAAAATTGTTGCGATCGTGGTGTGTTTTTATTCCTTTTCTTACAATTTTGGTGTGAAACTGATGAGAAATCCTTGGGCAATTTTTAAACTCCAAACTTCGTAGTAAACGACAATATTCCAAAACCTGAAATGGTTGTATTAAGTAATTATCTTTTGAACTGTTTCAAATGTGCTAATATTAATTTTTTTTTTAATTCTGCACCGAAATTAATTATTATAAAGATTACGACCGTAGCAATATAAATCTTTTAATTATTTTTTTTTTTTTTGTAGACTTATTTTTAATAGCTTATACCATATTGTACATGTATAAGCACTAACCTAATGTAATGTACAACTTATACGATAAAGAGACATTTATCGTAAAAAGTAGACCTTTATTTTTTAAATGAAACCAGTCTTGTGAAAGTATAGAAAAATCGCGTCCTCCTATCGATTAACAGGAGCAATAGCCTTCAGATGTTCAAATATCCATCTCATGCACTAATTATTATGATTGCACATCTTATAGAGTGTGTAACCTGAGGATCATTTCTATTCTTAGTATAAATGAAGTTTCTGTGAGGAAATTTGTTTAACAGCCTAAAAATCTAACATCGTTCACTATTTGGTTAATGCACGATTCCTCAACACTTGACAGAAAACAATATTAGATAAGCCTCCTTCACAAGCTATTTAAAAAAATTAAGACGCAATATAAAATCAAGGTTTCAACAAAAAACTTACTTTTCTTTTTCACATACACTAAACAATTCAATATCTTGTGGCAAACAAAATTAAAAAAATGTTTTATAAAGTTTCCTCCCTCTCATCCCACACCAGCAAAAGAATATTGGGGGGGGGGGGGAAACTTTGTCCCGTTGTTGTAAATGTCTATCGAAGGCACCATCAACATATATGACAAACTTAATTTAGGGGATCTATAAATAAAACCAATTCAATCAGAATAGTTTCAAGAAATTTAAATACTTTCGAATCTAGTTTGTTAATACACACTATGGAATTTGAAAATATCCATAACAATTTGTAGTAAGAATGTGTTCAGTTCTATTAAACCTTCAATCATAAATTTAGCCGAATATGGGTATCTGGTATGATTATGGTAGCAAACCAAAAGTCTAAAGAAATACAAATTTACTCACATTACCTACTGGATTTTTTTTCTTAATGGATGGACAAGGTAAAAGTAGTGGAACTAGAATATTTTAATGGTTTCAGATTCCCTACTCCAACTGCATATCCTAAATATGGCCAAGAAAATATTTTCCTACTTTTACTAATCAATATATATGTATAACCACCCTTTTATAAAATTATGCTGCAGACAATAACTAATTACACTAATTAATTTAGCCCATTTTAATAATGTTTTATAATTTCTGCACACCAAAATAAGGTCTGAAATAATACAATAGGTATTACTAATCAGTAAGTAGGTTTTGCTTCCATATTCTCTAATATCCAAATAAGTGAATTATCAATTATGGCAACCAGTCAGAGCACTTGATCTTGGCCATCGAGCTTATTTTCTCTCTGATGTTCAATGCTATAATGCCTATCTAAATAAAGAAGAAAAAAAAACATTTTTGTACATCATTTCACCAAGATTTAATTTCATTTCAATAAAATTACTTTCTAAAATTCATTCCTTTAGTGTAAAAGAAAAAATTTAGGACCAGAAATTATCATTTAAATTATGTATAAAGATCCCCTTATCAACACAATAGAATAGTAGTTAGTTACACAAATATTCTCCTAAAACCTAAAAGTAAAAAAAATAATTCATTTAATCCATATGTTTAAAACCACATTTTTCTTAATTAAAAGTGTCAATGGATTAATTAAAGGACAGCAGACCATTTAAAAAATTACCTGGTTATGAAAGCGTACATTCCCCATTCAGTCTACATTATAACTTTCTATTTTCCTATTATGAATATAAACAACATATTTTCCCAAAGTTTCCAATAAAGAGGCCGAATTACTTCAATGGAATCATACTTCCAACATAAAAATCTCAGTTTCGTTTCCACTACAAAACGTTTCCAGTTCTTTAAACCTTCAATTATAAATATTAATCTCAAAATTGCTTACCATTTTACTGATCGTGGTAGCTGGGTTGGGGCCCCGCTGCCACTTATGCCCTAGAAATGCTCATGCATGTCTCAGATTTCTGGAGAACGTTTTCGCACCCTACCCCAAGTTCTGGGGAAACGAGGGCCAGGTGATCTTACTTATCTAAGCAATTCGGCATTGTCAAGAAAAGTTGTGCGTTAAAAGAGAAGCGACATGATAGGTTAGCGTTATAAGAATAAGGAAGAAAATACGATAAAAACTTGAACGGAACATTTGTAAGTAATGTAGCTTCAAGAGAATAAAGTCTATCGCAATGCCGAATCCCTGATAATGCAGCTATTTGGGTTATAGCTTTGCCAATGATAAGCGGTGGACATTCAGTAGAGCGACAGGGCTAACCACCAACCATGAATTTTAAATTTATGCTTTATCAACACGAGGGTAAGCATTAGGAACCCATGCGACGAGAATTTATTCCAGGAAACTCTAGGGGGGGGGGAAAAAGTTTCGAGGTCAGATGGATGGTCCACCCACAAGGTGAAAATCCTTACCTGGAATGGATGAGAGAGAATATCCTACTCCCAAAATCCTCCGAGCAACACTTGACACGCATCTCACTTTCACAAAGCACATAGACAACATAATTTCATCTGCTAACAAGAAACTAAACATATTAAGAACCATCGCAGGCACAGACTTCACAAACAATAAAGCAACATCCACCACTATATACAAACAATACATTCGCCCGACTCTAAATTACGCTTACTACTTAAGACGCAGACCACCAAAGAATATTTTAAACAAACATCCACCAGAAATAGCACCAGAATTCAACTCACTACCAAGAACCAGTCAGTCATCCTTGGCAAAGCTAAGATGCGACCATCACCCTAAATTACAATACTACAAACGGATTCAACTCAACCAAACCACCACAAGCATCTGTCAAAACTGTAACCAGGTTCCGGAGGATACATCCCACTTCTTTCTCTCCTGTTTAAAAAATTCTCAACACAGAACAACGTGGAACATAACATCACTGGAGGAGACCGGTTACGTCGGCGGGGTACCTGGGCGCGGTGTGGCCTCTCCCATGATGGGGTTTGTTAAGGGTGAGAAGGTAAGGTATATATATATATATATATATATATATATATATATATATATATATATATATATATTATTATATATATATATATATATATATATATATACATATATATACATATATACATACATATATTAATATACATACAATGAAGTGGGGATGGTGAGTGAAAATGGTGTTAGAATGGCGGGAGAATGGAGTTGAGGGAGGGTGCCCTCACTGTTATATGTGACGATCTGTTTCGAGAATTCAGTTAGAGTTTGAGAGATTATAGATAGACGCCTGGCAGGATGTGTGTGCGAGGCTTGAAACGGATAAGAGTAAGGTCATGGCTGTGAGTGAGTACTCCGTGTGCAGTTATGTTAGATGGCGAGCAGCTAGAACAGTGTCTGAGCTTGACAGGGTATATGTTGATGAAGAACGACGATGGTGCAGAGCCAGAACGGCAGGAAGATGGCTGGTACAACGTTGGTGAATGCTGGGGACCAAGTCTCTGAGCAAAGGGCTTCATGAGCATGTTAGCCAATGTTATCAGAGCGGTGCGAGACCATGGTCTGGAAGAAGTATATCTGTGCTCATCGTAAATAGATGGACAAATCCAGGGCGTGCTAGGTGCGAGAAGAATTAATAATGAGAATGAACGTATTAGAGTGGTGTGAAGAAAGATGAAAGTAAGCTGAGATGGTTTGGTCATGTGCGATGAGTTGCTGAGGGAGGTAGAACACCGCTGGGCGACCGAGCGAGCACTGAAATGTTCACGAATATGCTGAGAGAATGAGTTTGGCGAGAATAAAGGCGCGATGGATAGAGCAGAATGGCGTGGGTTTCAGGCGGGGCACGGCTGTATCTTCACCAGGATGAACTCACATTGACGATTTACCATGAGGAGGTCGCCAACTTCATTTATATTTTAGGGTGATTTTTCTGTCCAGATCGAGCCTCACCGCATCGGCGCAGGCGGCAAAGGCGCCGTCTCGCGACGGTTGCTCATGTCTACTGCTTTTTTCCGATGCTTGTATTGTTATCTACACCCAAACTTGGGGCAAAGAGGAAGGTGAAGAAAGAAAGAAAGAATATATATATATATATATATATATATATATATATATATATATATATATATATATATATATATATATATATATATATATATATATAAATAAATAAATATATATATATATATATATATATATATATATATATATATATATATATATATATATATATATATATATATATATTCTTTTTTTTCTTCTTTTTTTTTTCCCAAGATTGGGAGTAAGGAGCGCTACAAGCATCGGAAAGAAAAGCAGTAGGAGAGTATGACAAATGTCGAAAAGAAAGCCCAGCCTTACCGCCCCCTCTGTACCATTAATTAGTGAAAACTCGTCACAGACAGAAAATCCACCCTATAGAGCTTCATGGGACCGCGACGGACCCTCACTATGGTAAATCGTCAATGTAAGGGTTCATCCCTTGGCCCAGGTGGGCCACAACCATGCCCCCATACAAACCCCGCCATTCTCTCCTATCATGCACCTTTATTCTCCCTCTGCCAAACTCACATTTCTCTCCTTCAGACATTCGTTCACCGACTCAATCCACTTTCTCTTCGGTCTCCCAGCCGGTCGGTTCCCAACACACTCTCCACTATACATCCGCTTAACCAACCGACTCATTCATCCTTTCCACATGACCAAACCATCTCAACATACTTTCATTTATTCTCTCATTTACCCCTTTCTTCACACCACACAACTCTCTAATAAGTTCATTCCTCATTTTATTAACTCTTCTCACACCTAACATGCCCCTAAGATTGTCCATCTGAACACATTGAACTTTAGATCTATACTCACACCTAGACCATAGTCTCACTACCATACAATAACACAGGTAACAACATACCCGGGTAAGACTCTAGCGCACTCAAGACTTAGTCCCTTTACATTTACCAACGATTTAATTGCACCAGCAACCTTCCTGCCATTCACAACTTTCCTACTACACTCTGCATCATCCGTTCCCTTCTCATCCAACACATACCCTAAATATTTAAACTCAGACACTTGCTCCAGCTGCTCACCATGTAACATAACTTCACAATTGAGGACTGTCCTCACTCACAACCATAACCTTACTCTTATCTACATGTTTACTTTCAAGCCCCTCCTTTACATACCCTGCCAAATCTCTCTCTACCAATCCTCTCTAAACTCTCTTAAGATTCGTCACACAGAACCAAATCAGCATATTATAATAGGTAGGGCACCCTAAACTCACCTTCCATTCTCCATCATTCTAACACCATTTCCTGCCATCCCCACCTCGAATTCTTTCATAACCCCATCCATATACAAATTGAATAACCAAGGAGACATAACACAACCCTGTCTCACTCCGCATTATTAATCCTAAACCAATCACCATTGACACCATTTATTCTTACACACGCTTCACTATCGTCATACATACTTTGATTCCATTCAGAAGCCTACCACCAACACCATATATCACTAACACCTGCCATAGAGATTCCCCATTAATTCTATCATACGCATGTTGTAAATCCATAAACCTAAATATAATTTATTCTTCTTTCTCCCCCATTTTAATCATTCTTGTTTCAATGTAAAGATTTGATCCACACATCCTCTACCACCCTAAACGCACCTTTGTTCTTCGCCAATCAGTCCCTCAGTCACTGACGCACTCTTTTCAACCAAAATACCAGCATATATCTTCCCTACAACACTCAATAAACTAATTCCCTATAATTCCTACAGTTCCCCTTATTCCCTTACCCTTATATAAGGGTACTATTACTGCTCTCCTCCAATCCCTTGGAACTATACCTCCATAAACGCTTTATTAATATCCTAAATCCAATCAATCACAGTTTCACTCCATTCTTGATCATTTCATTAGTAGTTTCATCTATACCTGCAGATTTACCATTCTTCAACTTTCTCACTCTACCCATTACCTTCTCCTTACTAATGACCTCATCCCCAAAATACCTATTCCTTCTTGCATCATCAAACCCACACACATTCACTATCACCTCTTCATTACTGCTAATATTATACAGATTTTCGAAGTGTTCTTTCCACACTCCCTCACATCCATTTCATCAGTTACAAAAGCACCATCCCTATTCATTATTCTAAGCAGATTCCCCTTATTCTCATTCTTAACCTTTCGCGCTTCCTTCCAGAAGAGCTTCCTATTCCCTTGTATGTCCTCATTCATCCTCCTTCCAAACTGTTCATTTACCTCTTGTTTTCTCCTACGTATGCACCTTTTAGTATTTCTTTTTTCCTCCTTATATAATTCCAAGCATCTTTCTTTTGAAACTTCATCATTTGCTTTTAGTACATTCAACCACGCTTCTTTTTAACTTATCCTAATACATTAATTCCTTAATGATCATTTCACATTTTGAATTAAAATTTTATTTTAATATAAATAAATACACTTCTTTTGCACTACTAACAATTGCTTCCTTCATTTGCCCCCAGATTTGTTCAGTATCAACTCGTTCACATTCAACCGATTTACTAGCGAGCGCCCTTACATACTTATCCTTATTGTCTTGTTCACTTAACTTCTCACTCTTAATGGGGGCCAGGCCTTTGAGTACTCAGCAATTATGGGATGAGAAAACCGGGCAAATTAAATTTTAGTGTGAACCCTGAATAATCCGATAATCCCATTCCTAAACCCCTCACTGATTTAACATCCAACACATACTTCAACATCTCCTTCTTCACCAACACAAAATCAATCATACTTTTCACTTCGATACCATCTCTACCTACACCAACTCTAGTATACTTATGGATAATCTTGTGTTTAAAGAAAGTATTACTTACACACATACCTCTCTCCTCACAGAAATCAATCACCTTCCTACTCATTCTCTTATTTTTCTCCCGCCACCCCAAAAACCACCTGTTCATACCGTCCCTTTTCGATCACCTTTCCAACCATTCAGGTCCCCAACACTATCAATCTGAAGCTCCTACTCACCCCATCCAGAGCATCATTCAGATTATCCCAAAAAATCATACTCTTCAACGTTTCCCTCAGATGGACCATACGTCACAACCACACATACCTTGACCTTTCAAACTTAAATTTAACCATTAGAATTCTAGGACTCACACACACAAAGTCTACCATAGCTCTATACCACAAGTCACTCATCAAAATTGCAACTCCTTCTCTCTCCCTCTCATTCCTTTCCACACTAGCACACACACATTTCACACCACACCACTCATTTTCACCGTTTCCTTTCATCTTTGTTTCAGTCACAGTGAGTAAATCAAATTTGTCTTTCCTAAATACATCCATCACCTCTCTCCTCTTCTCCTCAACATTTATTCCTCTGACATTCCATCTACCCATAATATTTCATACATTTTCGTTGATAATCAGCAGGTCGTTTACTGTGATCACGACAATCTCCGAGGCGTGCATCAGCATTCCTTTGCATCTGAGTAATATATGGTATATATATATGTTATATGAGTATATATATATATATTATATATAGTTATTATATTTGTATATTATAGGTTATATATATGATACATACATATTATATATAGTTATATACAAAAATATATAGATATATATATATATATATATATATATATATATATATATATATATATATATATATATATATATATATATATATATATATATTTGGAATATATAATGGTCCTTAATAGGGAATCTATGTGGCAGGTGTTAGTGATATGGTGTTATGGTAGGCTTCAAATTAACCAAAAGTATGTATGGAGATAGTGAGGCGTGTGTAAGAATAAATGGTGTCAAAGCATCATCACTTAATCCATCCTAAGGAGACATAGGTCATGTCCTCCTTGAAGTATTCAATTTATATATGGCTGGGGCTATGAAAGAATTAGAGTGGTGGGGTGGCAGGAAATGGTGTTAGAATGATGAGATTGGAGAGGAGGGTACCTCTCACCTATTATAGGCGGATGATTTGGTTCTTTAGGCGAATTTGAAGAGAGATTGAGAAGATTGGTAGAAGATTTGGCAGGGTGTAAAAAGGAGGGAGCAAACGCAGATAAGAGTAAGGTCATGGTTGTGAGCAAGGATAGGCCTTGTGAAGTTATGTTAGATGGTATGTTGGAACAAGTGTCTGAGCTTAACATTTAGGTATGTGTTGGATGAGAAGAGAACGGATGATGCAGAGCAGTAGGAAAGTTGTGAATGATAGAAAGATATTTGGTGCAATTAAATCCAGGGTGGTTGCAAGATTCAAGTCTTGAGTGCGCTAGGGTCTGCATGAGGGTATGTTGTTACCTGTTATTATTAGTATGACTATGGTCTGGAATAAGAAGTATGATCTAAAGTTTAATGTGTTCAGATGGACAACTTAGGGGCGTGCTAGGTGAGAAAATTGATAAAATGAGGAATGAACATATAAGAGAGTTGTGTGGTGTGAAGAAAAGTGGTAAACGAGAATAAATGAAAGTATGTTGAGATGGTTTGTCATGTGGAAAGGATGAATGGTAATCGGTTAGCTTAAGGGATGTATAGTGGTGAGTGTAAGTTGGGAACCAACTGGCTGGGAGAACTGAAGAAAAGTGGATTGAGTCAGTAAAGGAATGTTTGTGGTGAGAGAAATGTGAGTTTGGCAGAGGCGAGAAGAAAGGTGCATGATAGGGAGAGAATGGCGGTGTTGTAAGGGGGTATGGCTATGGGGTATGGTTGGATGAACCCTACACTTGACGACTTACCATAGTGTGGATCCGTCGCGAACCCATGAAGCTCTAGGGTGGATTTGATTGCGACGAGTTCTACTAATTAATGGTACAGAGGGGGCGTAAGGCTGGGCTTTCTTCGACATTTGTCATGTTCTCCTACCGCTTTTCTTTCCGATGCTTCAGCGCACCCACGCCAATCTTGGGGAAAAAGGTAGATAAA
>JABUQX010056354.1:0-12500 GCA_015478945.1 Trachelipus rathkii | reverse complement strand
CTAAGAGCGGGCAAAAAACCATAAATCAGTAAGATAGGAAAGTATATTCGCCAGTAGACCTCGAGCGCCGAAGTCCGTAACTGGCGATCAGGAAAGAAGTGAATGAGATTCCAGCTAGATTAAGAAATGAGAGTTAAAAGCAGTTTCAAAGACCTTATATATAATGCAGATGACAGTTATCGGGCGATAGTTAGAGGCATCAGAATAGCTACCTTTCTTCGGAATTGGTAGTGGACATGGCGTGCTTCCAACACTGAGGGAAAGTGCTAGTTATTGAGACATAGAGAATATAGTTGAACGAGGGCGGGATAGCACGTGAAGGCACACTCCCAAAACTCGGGATGGAAATGCCATCCGGGCCCACCCGCTTCTAACGTTTCGTAGAAGATTTTCCAAGGGCGAAGGCAGGGATAACGAAAGGGAGAAAAAAGCCATGCACGCACCGGATCGAATATTGTAATCACAGGCCAAAAGGCATAGGGACCTGAGAGGAGGAAGAGGAAGAAGGAGGAATGCCAGAACGTTCCAGGGGTTGGAGTTAGAGGAAATAGATGGAGGCCGAAATATATATAGTATATATAATATATATATCGGTTATATATATACGGTATATATATATATATATATATATATATATATATATATATATATATATATATACTAATATTTATTATATATTATATATATAAATGCGAATAAATATGTATTAGCCTAGCTCAGGTAGGACGCGGAAATACTCAGCAATTATATATAATATATATATATATATATATACTATTATATATATTAGAACAAGCTTAATTGTTAAGATATTTTTGAATTATACCTAATATTTCAAAACCTATTTCCGAATCACTTGATTTAAAAAATTGCTACCAAAAAATTCAAGAGTTGACTTTCTCTGCAGGCATCCTTAACTCCCCCTCCCTGCGTTACACCACTAATGATGGAACCATTATAAAGACTACACTTAAAATAAAATAGGGCCTACTAAACTAAGATATTCAAATGAACAATAATATAAACTTACAGAATAAATGATGAATTAATATCTCTGGACTATTGAAAATCAATTTTGGACGGTTACTCTTAAATATTCTGACATTAATTGTTTCGATATTGGGTTAGCATTAGCTCATAATAACATGCTGGCAAATATATAAATATTTGCCATCATATCATTATGCAGCGACATTGCACGAGTGCGTAAATTATTTATAGAGGCCTAAACAGAGTGCTTTAAGTCTACTCAAGATTAGCGTATTATATATAATTATATATATATTATATATATTATATTATATATATATATATATATATAATTATATATATATATTATAATATTATATATATATATATATATATATATAATATATATATATATATATATATATATATATAAGGGGTATTAAAAAAGTATCCAAATTTAATATTTTGTGTGTAAACAAAGGAAGGTAGGGATGTATGGTTTGGTGCTCTTAAGTAGGTGATCCTAATGCTCATGTTTGAATCATACTGTATTAATATTATGTGTTTGAATGCTTTCATACCTGCAGAAGCTGTCAGTCGCTGGCAAACTGCCGATGACTGAAGAAGAGTAAATGAGTGCCGTCAGATTTCATTTTTTTAAAAAAATGATAGAAAAACTTGGACAAGTTACTGCACCAAATTTTGTGCAAAGCTTAGCAATTCCCAAGTGCAAACAATCCACAAGATTCAAGAAGCCTCTTCGGGGATGAAGCAATGGGCACCACATAGATAAAGGAGTGGTACAACTGTTTCAAAGATGGCAGGCTGCACATCAGTGGAGAATGAAGCACATTCTGGTAGGCACTCAAAATGAGATCGCCATTGACCAAGTGAGGATCCTGGTGATGCAGGATCGTCGAAGCATGATCAGAGAACTTGCAGATGAGGTGTGCGTCAGCATTGGAACCGTTCATTCCATTATGAATGAGGATTTGGGCTTCAGGAAAATCTCAGCGAAGCTGCTAATGATTGAGCGATTCAACATCCTCAACACAGTGAACATGATGAGTCCTAGGTTTATGTTTTTATTTTGTTTTTGAGATAATAATAATAATAATAATAATAATAATAATAATAATAATAATAATAATAATAATAATAATAATAATAGGTAAAGGGTGTATTATTACTAATAATACATGGTCGTGATCAGTGGCGGCTCGTCTTTATGGGCTATTGGGCTGCAGCCCCTCCAAATTAAAAATGCCAGGCATAGGATGTTGATAGAAATATATAAATTTTTGTCAAAAGTTTTTTTGTTAAAGTGATCTAAATTTTTTTTTTTTTTACTTAACCTTCTTAAAATACCACAATAAAAATATAAGTAATCAATTAAGAAAATAACAAAGGAATTTCTTTTCCAACTCCAAATGTTGCGTACGATATTTATTAAAACATATTCAATTAAATAAATTTGGGAAACTCTTCTTTTGCGGCCCTAAAATAAACCAATTTTATAAGTTCTTAAAAAATAAGACAAATATAGCAACATGTTTGTTTGAAGGGAATTCAAAAAAAATTTTTTCCCCTTTTTTATTTTTAGTTACTTTTTTAAGTTCTTTTGCCAGTTTGGCTTCTATTATTTCATAGCAACTTGGAAGTTTTTCTCATATAAAATTAAGGTTCAAATTTAACAGAGTTACTAGATTTGTCCATTTGTAATGTCCTTCTTTTACTTGTATATAGAGAGTTCCAGAGACACTAAAGTCAGTTTATTCGCATTTTACGGGGCGGAGAGCTTGTGTTTATTTGTCGGAGGAAAAACATTAGTGAAAAATATATGCCAAAAATAAATTACCCGTGTGATATATATATATATATATAATATATATATATATATATATATATATATATATAGTATATATATATATATATTATATATATATATATATATATATATATATATATAGAGAGAGAGAGAGAGAGAGAGAGAGAGAGAGAGAGAGAGAGAGATAGATAGGCAGGCAAAGACGGATTTCGTATTTGTTTCTAAATTTGACACCTCTACAATACAATTTTATTTTTAGGCTTTTGCTTTACCAAATGTGTTCGAATGCATGCAATCGATATTAAAAAAAAAAAAAAGTCCTATAATTTATGCACACATTTACACATAAATATAAAAAATTAGGTAATAGTCCGCTTGAGGATAATCCTATCAGATATTGATATTTTAGAAAAGATAATTGATTTTATAATATTTCCATCTAAGAGAGTTATCAAGTTTTTTTAATTGCAGAATGTGTTCGATTGTTTGCACTGCCAAACTGATATTACCAAACAAAAAAAAAAATAAAAAAGGTTGTTAATTATGCATACACTTTACCACATTAAATTTAAAAAAGCGATTTCACTAGATGTCTTATATATTTAGATAGATATATAATATAGATCCATAAATAAATTTTATATATATATAATATAAAATTTTAAATATATTATATATAATATAATATATAATATATATATATATATATATATATAATATATATATAAACCTACAGCCCCTCCATGCCAAGTTTACACGAGCCGCCACTGGTCGTGATATAGCCTTAGCATGGGCACCAGATTTATATTTATTTATTTATACATGTTCGTGGTATGGTTAACATTGACACCACCTAACAAATATTTTTGGTTTAAAAAAAACTTTGTATTTAAATCATAAAATTAATATAATAAATTAAAATATGTAAATGAATATATAGAAAATAACATACTGTAGATATGAAACAAAAATAAAAATAAAATAAAATAAAGTAAAATAAAGTAAAAAATATAATAAAAATTAAAAAATAAAATAAAATAAATTTAAATAAAATAACATAAGTAAAAATACTGAATACAGCTATACACAAATATAATAAAATGTATATAAACATATTTATAAGTACATGGTAAATATATGAAACAAGAAAATAAATGAAAATTAAATAAAATAAAAATAAAGGTCAGAGACCAAAACAAGCAAGGCAGGTTCGCAGCAATGTCAAATTAAATGATGACCGTCTTTTCTGACTCCTGTCATAGTAAAAATATTACTAGTATTTCAATCCAATGTTATAATTTTCGGATCATCATGTGTGTATGTGCAACGTACAAAATTTCCCGCCAAAAAATAGAAACATATTTAAATTGCTTAGTATTTAGCAAAATTTATTTTTAAAGCCATTGATAGCTTTAGCATTTATCGTGGTAAAAGTTTTTTTTCAAGGAAAATGCCTAATATTTTTTTTTACAAAATTTGTTAAATTACTTTTTGTTCGAAAACGTCATAAATTGTTCTATCCGAATTAATTTTTTTTTTACATATTCGTTTATATTATTAACCAATCAAAACGCTTCTTGCCAATGATGAAAGCGATTTTGCCGAAGGTAGGGATTCCCGATAGTCAAAAAAATAACTATAAATTTATCGATGATTAATAATTTTTAAAAACATCGAAAGAAACTCTATAATAGCGCTGTAGGGGTTGCTGTCACAGTAACTCCTACTCTATTTGAATATGTCCATCACCAATATATTTGGTGTATTTTTAGATTTAAGATTTATTCTATATTTGTATATATATTATAAAATATCGGATATATATATATATATATATATATATATATATATATATATATATATATATATTATATATATATATATATCATATATATATATATATATATTACAGTGTTGTTAGCACTTCGTCGCAGACTTTGCTGCGCGCCAAATTTGCGAATCTCCAATTATTTCGGTTGGCGGTTGCGAGTGCACCGCAATTATTTTGAATGAGTTGCGAATTGGCTTGCGACCGCAATTATTTTAAGCAAAATTACACCGCAATTGCAACCGCAACTTTAAAAAATATAGAAAAATAAAACATTTAATTCTATTCTGGTTTGAAATTGTTTCAAACTCGTAAGTTTAGACATGTTATTACAGCATGAAGAAGGTATGCAGTAATTTAGGCATCCCAAGCTTTGCTCCTATAGAAGTTACATACCTTAAAGAATATGAAATGGTAATGAATCCGATCGCTAGAGCATTGGATGTGTTGCAAGGAGAGGATAAAGCATACATGGGAATTTTGCTGCCAACTATAACAGTTTGCCTTAATCTACTTAATGATGTTAAGGCAAAAAAACTGTATGTCTAATCCCCTCTTGCTACTGTCGTAGAAAATGATAAAAACTATTTATATTTCACATATATATCTTCTATTTTGCTCATTTTGGTATTTTATTTTAGGATATAGTTATTTATATTTAGGATATAGACTGTTAGATATATATCTCTTCTATTTTTGGTTTTAGTGGAATTTTATATTTTTTTTGTCTCTTTCGATATAATTGATCAGAAATTTCACTAAAAAATAACAACTGCAGAATCACTTCTAATTCAAAAGCGGTACTATTTAGTCAGTGCTTGTGAAATTCAAAATTTAATAATTAAAATGTTAAAAAAAAATGTATAGAAGTAAATTTCTTCATTTCTTTTTCAAATATTTTACTATCAACCTATCTCTATTCTCTTTACCCTTTCTCACCAATCAAATTTACCCTAACTAAGATTTTAAGTGAAAGATAGATTACTAAAACCTTAAGGCAGAGTTATCTATGGACTATCCAAGATCTTATTCAAAGAGCAAAAAAATTCTTGAAAACAAAACAAGATGAAAACTGTGATAGTAGATCACAATTGGTACTTATATCATTTTTTAAATGCTTATTTTCCGACAAATTATTTTTTTAGTTATAAACTAATTGCTACTTTAGATAAAATTTTCAGTCCCAAGTGCATTCTATCTTGGTCTTAACGAACGGATTTATCAGCAAGTGCTTGATAACCGTTGCTTAGGCAATATTGCAAAATTAAATTAGCCAACTCGAAGCTTATAAGCAGTATGATATTTTGTGAATCAGTAATTATTAGTACAAAATTAACTTAAAATTAAGGTTTATTTAAACATAGGAATATATTAGAGACTGTATACTCGCCGCTCCGTCGTCGCATCCGAGCCATCTGCGCAACCATAATCAGCGCCGATATTTCACTCGCCCGCGTTCTCATATCATCGTAATCGCTGGATATTATATCGCGCTCTGGCTGTATTATTTCCAAAATTTCGGATATGAGGTTAGATAGCCACCACATATGCCATCATTGCCTAACCCCTATCCATTCAGAGCAGTTTCCTAAAAAATTCTAAGTCAAAACTTAGGCCTAGGCCATAGGTCCATTTTTCAACCTCAAAATTGTTTCGTTTTTGTGTTTTTTCTGTGTGGGTCTTCTAACCGTTTTCAAAATTCAAAATCAAATAATTTGGCTGGTGTTAGGCCATATCTCATCTCAATTCATCAAAACAATTCAATTCAAGATAGGCAATGCATCTTAGTTCAATCATCGTTTCTCAACTTTCATTAAGCTGCTTTTTCGTTGACGGTCCCTCGTGATGACGCGTTATTATCCGAATATCAAATCAAAATATCTGGCCTGAGTGATAGGCTTAGCTATTCATCGTATTCATCTTTCTTTCAACGTATTCCGCATTTGATCCTTGGCCTCATTAAGCAAATATCAAGCCGAAAATGTTCTGACTCAGAGATACAACCTTCTTGATAGAGTTAAACTAAAAAAATCTCTCGCTCCACCCCTCAGCCTATTATATACTGTCGCTCCTCACCATATAGCGCTTATATCCTCTCTCTTCTGTAGACGCAGTTGAGTGTGCAATAATATAGTGACGGCTCGCTAGCTGATTATTGTAAAAGATTCTTGTGGAGTAAGTAGAAGTACCCTGTGTTAAAGATATTAAACCATACGCTCTCAGATCGCACACCTTTAATATTTAATGATAATGAATGATGTGTGCATATACATATATAGATATATATATAGAGATAGATACTAGTCAGATTTCAGTACCGCATATGCTCCGATTAAATCAAAAATGATCATTACGTTAAAATTTAAAGGGCATCACTCTCAACCCCATCCAAAAAATACTGGCTCTCATTTTCCAAGTGAATCTGTTCTTAAGAAGACTATAGATTGTGGTTTCTCTGAGGGCAATGAAACTGAATAAGTTTTCTTATAAACCTTTATTTTCAAAGACTCAGAGTTCTTTAGATTTACAGAAAAATTTTAATCAATCCATTAAACTTCACTGCTTTAAAAAATAAATTATAGGATATTGCATACCCTCTGATTCAGAATCTTTCTATTAGTGATAACAATTATAATAAAGCTCTTGAACTTTTAGATAAAGAGTTTTTAGACGAAAAAAATTCACTCATTGATGAAATCATTAAAAAAAAAAATCATATCATTTAAAACCAGTATTTGAACCCAACATATAATGCGATAGGGTTTACATTAAATTGATATCAGAAACACTTAATATATGAACTTGAGATTTATAACCTCAAATCTTGAGAAGGCTACTGGATTAGTAGTACTTAGCCACATAGTTTTTTTAAAATTACCTAATGTGGTAGTAAAGGAAATAACTCGCAAGTTGAATACCAATTACCCTTGATTTGAATCAAATATTCGATAATTCGACAGTTATAATGAAGTTATCAAAAAATATTGTTAAAACCGTCAAATCATAATAAAGGTCAAATTTTCAATCAAAGTCCCTCCCCATAATACTTATTCAAAATTTAAAAATATAAATACTTCGGTTAAATCATTAATTATTAAATTTAAAAATATATGGAAATCAGAAGGAACGAATGAGTCCCCTTTAAAATCTAATTAATATGCCTGATTTCCAATTCTGCTTATCCAGCTCGTTCCTAGTAAAACGTTTCAACGAATTCATGCTAATAAGTTAGTGGAAATAAGCTCTCATTAGTATTGCCATTCTTCCACTTCTAAAATCCAAAGTTAATTTATTCAAAATCATGTAAGTTTGTTCATCACAAGGTCATGTGATGACCAATTAGCAATGTTTACAAACTATGATTTAAGAATTAAAAAGATGTAATGAAATGAGTCTAATGCATAATTGTCACAGACTAACTACCGCAAGATCAGTTATGTCCTGTGGACTTTGATGAAGGAGCAACTTCCTTTTAGTTGCCAAGTTTTAGCAATAAACGGCAATAGCATATACAGCTCTTTGGTAAGCAAAGGGAAAAGTTCCACCCCTCACCCAAATGATATTGTATTATTTGTCTTTATTAGTTTTAGTCAAAACACCAACAATTTATATTTTGTTTGCCAATTCCAATTACTATTAAGGATTGGTAGGGGTTTAAAGTTTCGCGCTTCCAGTTCGAATGCCTAGTTGACCTGTGGCTCACAGAGGTCCTACCTTTCTAAAAAAAGCTGCGGACCAAACTTAATATATCTGTTAGAAGAATCATCAAACACTCAATACGATCATAAAAAACCTATTTAGTCTGGTTACTACCCGCAGCTTGAAAGAGACTGTTCTTGATGTATTTATGGACCAGTCATTGTTCACCCTTCCTCTTTTGGTTAATGAGGATCTTCAATTAAGTTTATGAGATTAAGTTCATAGATTCAGGCTCTAATTAAATGTTGAAGAAAATTAAATCTTACAATTTAGGCTCGATTTCTGGGCTACAAAGAGGTCTCAATTAACTTCATTTTTTCGACTTGAGAGCCTTAATTCTGCGCATTGATTTTTAATAGAGATTTCCCTCAACTAGAATTGATTACAATGTATGAATGGATCTGCTTTTAAGTTAAGAGATATGGTTCTATTATTCCATTTTGGAAATATTACTAATTTTATTTACAATAATCAAATAAGAGTTTCAAATCCACCATCAGTTGTTCAAAATTCATAATTCAATATTCAAAAATTCAAAATCTAAATCCAAAACTGAAATTTTAATCTCCCTCAATATTTGACAGAAGTAGATTAAGTATTTAAATTCACACAAATAAACATATTCTTTTGAAGAATATAAGATTGGATAAATAAATTTGCCAAGTAATGCCTTAAACCCTATTATATACATTTTACATATGGAAAATCCCTCTACTCATGCTCAGCACATCCTTATATTACAGAATTCCCATGAAGAGATTTTGTTTGTTTCAATATAATTAGTGTTTAATTGCTCTAGCCCCAAGGTGGATATTAAGGAGATAGATACATGAGTAAAAGTGTTCCAAATTTAGAAGTCCGTACTTACCTGATAGGGATAACTCTTATTAGAAGAGTTCACTGTACGATGATTATTAAATCTGGAAGTTATGATTTGAAACAGAATTGAAAAAATTTTCAAAAATCTATTAAAACACTGGTATAAATCTTTAGGTATATGATAGAGTTCTCAAAAAAGATTTGCGGAAATTATATCATATAGATCTTCCGAGTGGATGAGAATGTGGAAGGGGATAAATCTTTTCTCTTTTATAAATGAGGTTGCACATAGGATGCAAACTTATAACATTTGCTCTTGCGCCCCAGTGTTTGCTTAATAGATTTCGATAGTTAGAAAAAATTAATATTTGAATAAGAATAGAAGAAAATTATAAAATAAAAGATTTATCTCTATAATAAACCGCCCTTTTATGAATCATTTTGAGTGTCTCTTATCTCCATGTGACAATACTATAGATTTTAATGGCTAGCGAAGTCAGTATCTTATTGAAGGAGACGTGTCCAGTAGTCTTCTCTCACCTCTGGAAGTATAAAAAATTATAATTAATTGGGATCCTCACAGACCTAGGTATCAAAAACACTTCGTTTTGAGATATTAGATAGTGTGATTCTGCAGATGGAAACAATTAGTATGTTATATTTTCAAAACCAAGATGGTGCGAAGAATTGGTCCTGTGTTTTAACTGCATTCCCTTAAAACCTAAAAACTCTGTTTTTAAATCTCTAAATGGAGAGCATGGCACCATTATACCCTGAGTAACTCCCACGGATCTTATATTACCCTCTAGGCCTTGTGCGACAATAAAATGGTATCTTATAATTTTCCAATTCCAAAAGGACTTTACAGATTCAATATTTCAGGCCTGCATATTTATAGGCTTAACATGTGTTTTTCTTATTTATTCCGCTAAAATAAAATACTGATAATATAAAATACAACAGCACTTCCCCTCAGATCTTAAAACCGTTAAAATAAAGTATAACACAAAAATCTTAATGTAGCAAAGATAGGAAGCCGGACCAATCGCGATTTTTTTGTGCTTTTTTTTTATCATGTAGTAATAAAGTAGTATTATTAGTAATAGAGAGTTCCAAGTTTAAAAGTGTTCTTATTACATTTTCTACGACAGTAGCGCAAAGCTTATCCCGATCATTGAATATAAAGCCCGCGTATATTTTTAACTAGATTCAAACGGAAATTCAGTTTTTTTTGCGTTAAAAACTGACAGTGACTTTTAGGCTTTATTGAGCATAAAATTGTATTACCTTTTAATTATTACCTCATGTAAATAATACCAAATACACCCCAAATAATAACAATAGCACTAAAACTTCATTCATAATAATAATATATAATAATCAATTAAATAAGTTTTATAGTTAGGTACTTAAATAATAATGACAAATAATAAATAAATTAACTAATAATAACACTTAAATCGTAATTTGCACCATACAAACATAAATGGCATTCGGATCTCAATAATTAGGACGACACAAATCACATAATTAGCCTCAATCTCTAACTGAAATTCGAAATAGATAATATTCATATTAATTAAACCTAATAAATTTCAAATAATTACTTCAAATAAATAAAAGTGAATTTAAATTATAATAGCTTGTAACATCTATATCCATATTCCTCTCCATGTCGACAAGGGGATTTAAAAAGGCCCAAATCTGGAACGGGTAAAAAAGCTCATGAATTGAGATACAAACAAATTGAAACCAATGTGGAATTTCACCCAAAAAAGCCTGAACTATAAAAATACCTTGTTCATACCTTATCATATACACAAAAATGTTCTGTTTTATAAACTCTAAACTATTTAAATGAAAAAATTACTGCTTGGGCGGTTAAACTTAGAGCACAACAGATTGTGTGAAACTAAATCTTAACTAATTTCGTAACCTTCATTTGTTTTGATGATTCAAAAATATGTTCATTATAGTCTTTTTATTATCTCACTGTCCTTTAATATATCTTTCTTAGAAAGGGTAAGTGGGGTTAATGATGATGTACTGGATTTTTTATTATTTGCAAATTTGATCTCAATTCTCTCTTATTTTATTATTATTATTATTATTATTAATTATTATTATTATTATTTTATTGATTATTAAGTTTTGCTTTATTTATTTATTGTATGTTAATATTTCATTATTATTTTATTTAATTACTTATTATTATTTATTTATTATTATGTTGTTTATTTACAATTTTTTTTATTTGATTCTTTTTAAATAATGATGAAGATTAAAAATTTTATAGTCTATTTATATCTTATTTGCCAGCGGATTCCTAAAATGTAATAGCAAATTTATGCTCAAATAAAAGCTAAAGTCCCATTGTCAGTTTCCTCAGATCCCTTTTTAAAAGTATAAAAGGATTCAGCAAGCCGAGAGTTCACGGACTCATTTTCAACATTAATTAATTGCGCGTCGCACTTTCGCAAAACCACGCTCTATACCGAGAATAAATAAATTTGAGCCTTTATTTTAACTTTAAAGGAATCTAAAAACTGGGATCGCACATTGTCACTTTAGGCTTTATTGCTAGCATAAAATCTGCTTATTACATTTATATCCCTGCGAATCGCTAGAGGGCATGAATTGATACACTACATACTAATAAGACAAGTGCACTTCCACTCGAAATAACAATTGAATTATATATAAATAATATATAAATTAAATAATAATAATAATTATAATATATTATAAATAATATAATTAATAATAATAATAATTTTAAATAATAATAATATAAATATATTTAATAAATTATAATAAATATATAATAATAATTAATAATAATAAATTAATATATAATTTAATTAATAATTAATGAAATATAATATTATAATTAATAATAATAATTAATATGTTACAATTCAATCCTACTTACTCCTATCATAAAGTGAGATTATTAATCTCTCACAAGGTGTAAAATATAATTATATGAAATTTGAACTACTAAAACAAATGAATACTCAATTTTTTAATTATGGAAACACTAATATGGAATAGATCATAAAAATTCATATTTAACTAACTTATATGATTCTGAGTACAAAAACAAATTGTTGAATATCACAAAAAAATCAAGACATAATTAGTTTTATTCAAAAATTCGTTCAATTCAAATTCTCATTATAACTTAACAAATTTAGTCATCCACTTGCGTCTTCGATCACGAGTAGACCTTCGTAATACTAATGGCGTCTATTCATCGGAGGTCGATAGATAAAGTCATTGGTAGCCCTCTCAGGTTACATTTTTTGAAATGTCTCCATGCCGTCACACTGCTCATTAGATTCAACCCGCTCCACG
>JABUQX010056353.1:0-27174 GCA_015478945.1 Trachelipus rathkii | reverse complement strand
TTCTTCCATTCCATTCATTTCTTTCCATTCCACTATCTTTCCTTCCATTCCTTTCCTCATTCATTCTTGGCCCCACTACCATTCCATGTTTTTATAATATATTTAATATCACCCTCGACCCCACAGGCTATACCTATATTACTCAATTTATCAACTAAAACATGAAGATGACTGTCCACATTCAGAGTTAAAAAATCTGACCCAGCCACTACCTATAAGGCTATTAATTAGGATTTTTTAATTATTCATAGTTTATATATATATATACTTTCTCTCTCATATATAATATACAATAAACCATATATATATATGCTGCATATATATATATATATATATATATATGTCATAACATAAAGGTTATGTTTGATATACTGTTTATTTAACAACCATGTTTGAAACATAATCCCTTCGAGGAGTGACGTCACATCAGCGACAAAATAAAATTCTCAATTTTGTAATTTTTTTTATATTCTCCTTCACAATTCTTTGGGAAATAACCTAATTAATATATTTCGAAGATAAAAGAGTGGTAACTTGAAAACAATTAAAAAATTTTTTGCGATTTAATGTGACGTCGCAAACAAGATGGTCTAGAATGTGAAGATCAGCAACGAAAGCCAATGGATGAAGAAAAATTCCACAGTTCGCTAGGAAATTTCTTCGTTTGAAAGAATATTGACAAATCCAATGGGAAAGTGAAGAATTTCTTCGTGTATCATAACGTCTCCTTTTCCACTGTATAACAAATTTATTTTTGTTTCTGATTTTGTGTTTTTTATTCGTTTTTTTATGCAGATTCAAATATGTTTTTTGTTTCTCGCATGACGGTTTTGACGGCATCAAACTCGAGCCAGCCCATCTATCACTTTGTAGGGTCGTTACAAAACAACTGAGTAAAAGTCGGTTGCATTAATGTTCGCGGGATACGCATCGCCAGAACTGGTTTATGCTCGCCACCGCATGCCGCCTATATATATATATGCTATGCTTTTATATATTTCTATATATATATATATATATATATATATATATATACCATTATTAACTATATTCTGAATTGCAATGATATGAACTGAGAGGACCAAAACAAATATGTAATTTTCAGGATGTCAGTATGTATAAACAACATTTGGCCAAAATAACTTAGTAGACAGTATGAAACGTTGGTTTGGGACATATTGTATTGAATATTATGCTAGTTCACAAACACATTTTCAAAGGTGTGAAGGGAACCAAGTGATGAGAATAGCAGAACCCTTTTGGTATACTGCTGGTGAATTAGAGATAAACTTGGCATTATATGTTGGAAGACAAACCTAGAAGGATGGCTAAGAGAAACAAGCCTTTGGCTATTCCAGAATATGGCGAGAACCCAACAGATCCACTATATTGGCTACCACTTCTTCGTGGTGAATACCAAAGAGCTATCCCTGAATTCCATCCATTTCCTTTCATTTCCTTCCTCTTTCCTCTCTCTCCTCCTCTCTCTCTCCTCTCTCCACTCTTTCTCCTCTTTCCTCTTTCTTTCTCTTTCGTCTCTCTACACATATGCCTATATATATATATATATATATATGCTCACTCCTCTCACTAATAATATATATTGATTGTTCGATGAATGTGGACGCAGGGGAACCAGAGGGCAAGCAAAAAACAGAAGGCCAGAAGAAGAGGAATTGGAAAGAAGAAGGAAAGCCTAATTATATCTTGAAAAGAGGAAAATCTGAAAAGTCTATACAAAATTGGTCTGTGCGTTTCAGAGAGAATTAAAAATAGTAAAAACAACTGTAACAGTAACAACTTAAAAAGAAAATTATCATTTTGGAATTCCTGGATTATAAAGTGCAAAATTTATTTATACATTAAGTGAAATTTCATAGAGATTTGGATGGAGGAGTTTCAAATTTTTAACATTGTATTTTGATGTTTGGAAAATTAATATAACGAAAGAATAAGAAATTTGGTAACTAGAATTGCAGGAGGGTGAAGCTACGTAGCTCGGTGGTCAGTTATGAGAATATAGAGCCATCAAGGCACTTTCTTCCCTCAGGGCGCGGGGGCTGAAAACCCCCCACCATTAGTGCTTTTAAATGAATGTTGTCCTTCTTCCTCCCCTTTCCATTCCTGCCTCTCCTCCTCTCCTGCTCTCCTCTGCCTCCTCCTCTCTTTCCTCTTCTTTCATATGTTGTTTGTATATGTTCTCATATATGTGTGTAATAATATGGTTTCTTTTCAATTAAAAATGGAAAGGTTGGAGATGTGTGGAAATCATGACAAAGATGAAGGGAAAAGATGATATGGCTGTTACCCAAAGTCTTTGGTGAACATTCGGTAATGTGATTCAGGGATTTTTTTAGGAAATTAGGAATCAAATTACAGAAGGAAGGTAATAAATTCCTTCAGTTGTTAAAAAAATTGGATAAAAAAAAGAAATGGAGAATACCACGTCCAAATATTCTTTGACACTGCATCTCCACTTTGAACTAAATTTAGGGATGTAAGTGAAGAATGGTGAAAAGATTTCCTGGGATATGGTGTTAAAAACGATACAGGACGGTGGTATAGGTGCCGATGGTGTGAATTATATATTGAAGTTTTACTGATAAGAAGACGGAAATGATTTACAAGAAAAAAACACTGATAGAACAACACACTAAATACAAAGTAAAGCATGTTTGCAGCGCCTATTAAAGCAAGCTGACTTTTATTTTGGGGATATTAGAGTGTATCTTATCAAGTAAAAGTCTTTTTTAAGTTACTACTCGTAGATTTTAAACTTTAAATATAAAAAATTGTAATAAATTTACCTGTAATTCTTAGGTTGATTACCAAAACCATAAAACATATTCAAAACTTTAAATGGCCGTAACTCTCAAAATGGTCATTTCTGTGTTCAGCAAAAAAGGAAGGAAAACCTGAAAAATAAAATAAACATTTTTAGCATTTTGTAGTAGTGGAATCTGAGGTTTTCTCATAATTCTTCACCAAAAAATTAAAATTATCTTCAAAGTATCCGGCATATGCGATACCGATTCCCGATACGCAAAGGAACTTCAGATGCGATGCAGTACCCGGTGATACTAATGTTGCGTCCCTAATAATATATATTTCATATATATAAATAACACTATACCATATATAATAATAACCATAATAATATATATATATATAATATATAATAATAATAATATAACAACATAACAATAATATCTCTATATATATATATACCATATACTATATATATATACCGTTAAATGTTATAATAATCACTTTTAATTCCAAAATATTATCTATAACATCTCAGCTAGAAGGTAAAGGAATAACTGCCTTCTCTGGGGTTGAACTGCTGCATATTGCGTGGGACAAACCAAGTTACCTTGTTGTCTCAAGCCCAAAGTTGGTTAAGAACAGTTATAAAACGACGAAGGTTTGTCAGAACGACACCAAGGTGACCAAACAATACTATCTCTGTTGCCTGGCTTTTAGATGTTAAATGTGCCAACCAATGCAATTAGAACAAAAGATCATTGAAAAGAACGCCTAATGAGGTAAGAAATTAACTGCTTCTGATTTGAACATCACCATATTGCGGTAGGACAATAATAAATATTATTGGTCGAGTGTCTCAATTAATTTACTACATCCAAATGTCTGAAAATAGAATCAGGCAACGAACATCATTGACCATATTAATATTTAAACCTGGTACTGACTCTACCAAAATTGATACTGCAGATACGATACCGATACCGATACCATCAGTACATCCCTAATATATATATATATATATATATATATATATCTTTATATATATATATATGTATATATATATATATATATATATATATATATATATATATATATATATATATATTATGCAAATATTGTAAAAATATAAAGGCAGAGGGAATGGGACAGGCTAGACACCTGGTGGTGATGTCGCCTTGGCAGAACTCAGTTGCTTTCTCAACATTCTGTGATCAGCTTTTTGGGTTGGGATATGAAGCTCAATTGTATAGCACCGGACATACTCATCTCGCAACATGCGGTGGTTCAATCCAGAAGGCAATTGAATTGCTACCTTCATTATAATTATACTTTAACATCTTATCCTAATTGCGATTATTATTTAACATCCAATGCAAGAACGAGAATGAGCAGGCTGGACACCTGGGTGATGTCGCCTTGACGGGAACTCGGTTGCTTTATTTCATTATGAATCGCTTTTAATGGATGGCTCAACTCAACTCGACTCATAATCACCTCGCTATCGAATGATTCCAATCCCAAAGTGATTAATCTTACCTTCTCAACTATATATATATGCATATGCATATATATGCTCTGCTCATGCTCACTAAAACTTTATAACTTATACGCACACATTAATGTTGGTTGTGTCTGTATTGTAATTGTTTCCAATGTTTTCTTTTACATTCCTTAATTCTGAGAAAAATTAGGAAGGTATTTATATTCATATTATCTCTAAGAAGATACTGATTAAAAAAGATATTGGAATTTTCATGCCTGATTATGCCTGTTCAGATTTTAGCTCGGTTACTTCATTATCTCTTTTAAAGAGGGTTTTAGCATTTTGAATTTGAATAATATGTCATTGGCATGTGGGTTTATTATTATTATTATTATTATTATTATTATTATTATTATTATTATTATTATTATTATTATTATTATTATTATTATTATTATTATTATTATTATTATTATTATTATTTGACATTAAATTTGCTATATAATTCTATTAACGAGCTTTAGCAAATTTTTTTTTTTGAGATTTTAAATTTATATTTGCATTTCATTCATTTTCATTAATAAAATGAAATTCAAAAATCAAGTATGGTTTTTAAATTTAGATTTACATCTTCTTCGTTCATCCGAAGAAATTCCCCTTAAACATAATGCTAAACATCCAGAGAACATAATAATATGGGAGCATGAAAGTAAGTTTATGGAATTGAAATATATCAAACCTTTCTTCGTAGAAGCGAGGTCATTTTTACGACTGAATGAATGAATTTTGAGGACTTTTTCTTATGACAATAGATAATAGTTAAATTTTGTAGTGTCCAGGTCTAAGATAATCGAGGATATCAGAAAAAATCAACTGTGACTTTTTAATTTTGTAATGAACGATGAATTTGAGAACGAGTTCAACAAGATCAATTTTGAAAACAATATTGTGGTAGAAATTAAATTCTGAAAATAACAAAAATTTCAATGATAAGGAAAGAATGAACGGATCTGATCCAGAAGTGTGGGAATTAAATACCTGAGAGTATAGGAAGAATGGGAGAAAAGGTTAAGACTTCTCTTTAAAAGAAAAAATTAAATATGTCCCTAGGGAACGCTTCAAATATTTAACTCTATACTTTCCCCAATCACGTCTACGCCTAACACGTGCACAACCGGGTGCTTGGATACAAGGGTGCCAAAGAGAGTTGTCGTAAAATACAGCAAGTCGCAAAGAGGTGGGGCCAAGCCCACCTTTCAGACACGTCAAACGGTAAAGAAAGCTGTATGAATTTGTGAAGAGAGGAAGTGTTCCTTTCCTCACTAAAAAATTAGTTCATTAAAGGATATGTCTCCTTTAATGAAGAAAAATATATATAATAAAGAGAGTTACGAAAGACCAGTCGGTCTTGACCATGTTTTAATAATTAAATAAAAATCAACTCAAGAAATTGTATTATTTCTCCTTTAGCTCAAGAAACCAATTTTTTTGTTTTTGGAAGTCATAAACCGTCAAGACCCACGATAAAACCGGTCGTGTACTCAAATCATAATAAGACAACACACACTTACAAATAATATCAACGGTTCAGCCTTGTGATATCTTTGTAAAAATATAATTAAATTATCCTTGAAATTAGACTGCCAAAATTTGGACTTTAATGTGTTGAAAAACCTTGCCTATAAATATGGGGCCCCTGTAAAAGATGGAAGAAAGATGGACGCAGACAGGTGGAAGCAAAAGGAAAGATGAGGAGGTTTTTTTATTAATGTTAACCAAAATTTAAATCTTAAGCAACTGATTTTGCATAATCTCGAAACGCTTATTTAGACGACATGTGAAAAACTCCATGTCATTATCCAAGTCCGTTAATTGGAATTCCAGTTTCACATCCCAAGAAAAACCATTAAACGTAAAGGTTGGTCTTCAGAGAAGTGACCTAGGCGACGGGTCATTTTTAAAACTACTAAATTGTTCAAATGAAGTGACCAGAGTGAAAGGTCAAGTATGAAAGCAGCTAAGTTATTTAAATGAGGCGACCTATTTGAAAGATCGCGAAATGAAGTGACCTATATGACAGGTCCCATTTAAAAACAGCTAATAAGGAATTGACCTATATGAAAGGTCAAAAGAGGAAACCCATATAAAGGACACGCCACAGGTAATATTCACAAAGGGGTAGTATTATAAGGATATTTTTCCTCAAGTGTAAAGTCTGAAAAGGCACTGCAGCCCACGAGTAAATTTCACAACGAGGTAATGATATAAGGACACTACGCCCCAAGAGCAAATTCGAAATGGGATGGTGCTATAATGGCACTGCAACCCATTGGTAAGTTTCACAAAGAGGTAGTGCTATAAAGACACTACGCCCCAAGAGTTAAGTCGCAAATAGATGGTGGTTTAAGATCACAGCACCTCATGTAGTGCTTAAAAGGACACTAAACCCGAAGGGTAAAGATACAAAGGATGATGCTATAAAAGCATTATATCCCACGGGTAAGATCACAAAGGGATGGTACTATAAGGGCACTGAAACCCACGGGTAGGTTTCACCAAGGAGTATTGCAATAAAGATACTACGCCCCAAGGGTAAAGTCACAAAGATACACTACACTCCATGTGTAAGATTCACAAAGGGGTAGTGCTATAAGGACACTACACCCAAAGTGTAAAGTAGCAAAAGCATGGTTGCTCTAAGGGCACTGCACACCACGTGTAAGATTCACAAAGAGGTAGTGCTATAAGGACAATAATCCCAAAGGATGGAGTCGCAAATTGATGATGTTATAAGAGCACTACACACCAAGAGTAAGGTCGCAAAGATATGGTTCTATAAGGGCACTGCACCCCAAGGGTAAATTTTACAAAGGGGCAGTGCTATAAGGACACTACTCTTCAAAGGTAAAGCCTCAAAGGGATGGTGCTATAAAGGCACTACACCCCACGTTGAAGATTCACAAAGGGGTTATGCTAGAGGACATTATGCCCCAAGATTAAACTCCAGTACTCGCTCGTTTGTTGCACACTACTGTCTATGACTGGACCACACTTCATTTTTCAACCTACCTTTGACTTGTAAACTTTCAAGAGTTTTGTGTTAAGGATTTTCATCCTTTTAACTTTGAAATTCATTCTGATTTTTTCCTTCTCTCTGGTGTATTTCCCCTTAGATCCCTGACCAGAGATCTCATAGCAAATTATTATTATTATTATTATTATTATTATTATTATTATTATTATTATTATTATTATTTATTATTAATTATATATTATTATATATTATTATTATTATTATTATTTTATTATTATTATTAATTATTATTATATTATTATTTTATTATTATTATTATTATTATTATTATTATTATTATTATTATTATTATATATATATATATATATATATATATATATATATATATATTATATATATATAATATATATATATATATATATATATATATATATATATATATCATTTAAATTAATAGATGTAACAGACATAGAGGATGTAAATATAGACGATAAGGAAGAATTGCAGCACGGAGAATTTTCCCTCCATCCTCAAAAGCTTAGAAAATCCATAAGAAGGAAACTCTCCTGCTGGACTATGGGAGTCATTCCTTCTCTCAAGGAGACTAAAGAAACAGATTCAACGTACTCAGAAACAGCGAGTTCTCAAGAACCTAATGACGATGACGATGATGAAGATGATGATGAATCTAAGAAGGATCCCAGTAAAATTAATGACTTAGGGGACCTCATCGATAAAGTCGGTGTAATTGTGAATCAAGAAATTTCGGGGAGAAGTGAAATTCTTACGTTTAACAGAACTAGATCTGATTCAGCTTTAAGTGATATGGTTAATTCAACTGTACCATCATTTATTCCTTGAGGAGGAGAAGTGTGAGAGAGATATAAATTTAAGAGATAATGTCATGTCTCTCTGATCTATTCACTGATAATGAAACCGGTGAGAGAGATAGGACCTTAAGATATACTGTCATCTTCCTCACCTATTCATTAAGAAAGAATCGTGTGAGAGGTATTTATTTTCTCTTTAAAAGTATCTAACATCTTTCTTCAAGATAGGACTTAAACATCTATAGTGGTCCTATTTGGGACCCTCAGTTTTTGCTTGAGGAATCTATAATAGAAAGCGCAGTTTTATTTTGCTTATTTCTGCAATTTGAACATTTTAGTTTTTTATTTTGATAATTTCTTCTTGACAAATCGTTGTTTTTTGTAAATAAATATTTTTACTTTTATTTTTTCTTACTACTTTTAAAAGTGAGTTTACGTAAGGTTAGTGAAAAGTCAAATATAGAAGTTTAAGCAATTTTGTACTTTCTTGTGTAATCTACAGCAAAATATAGTTTAGTAAACATTGTAAAATCTACAAGAATTTTTTAAGTTTGTTAAACCTTTAATGAACAATATTGGAAATGTGTCTGATAATCATATAAAAATTCAGTATGTTTTGACATGTAAACTGTTTAAATAGTTCTAAAATATATAGTTAAGACATTTAAACTAAATGCTTTGTATATTAATAGTATTATAAATTATATGTATAATAATTATATGTAAATTTTTATGATGTTGAATCTCTTTTTTTAAGGAAATTCACTTCTTAGGATTTATATTGCTAAGAAAAATGCATAATATAGTATTATTAAAATAATTATATGAATTATTTCAATAAAAAATTTTCACTGAGGTTTTTAATTTATTTAAATCGTTATACTTTAATTTATATCAATTGGCTAGCTTAGCTGACACCATTTGGATAAATTACCAATAAAATTTTGTTATTGGTGCCAAATAATAATACCTTACAATACTACTTTCACCCTTTTCCTTTTCCGGGACTCGTTCCTATAAATCAAAATATTAAATGAATTTTTTAGTGTTACAGTTTCATATTAGTAAAATAAATATTACCCTAATTACAGAACCTGTAATTAAAAGTTTTAAGTAAATGTATGAGAATAAAAACAGATCGATAAATGCTCCCTACCTCTGAAACGTGTCAAAAATGTTAATAAAAACAATATTTGTATTTAAAACATTATTAATAATTTAAAATTTCTATTAGTATATTTCTAGTATCCATTTATAAGTACATGAAAGAATTATATAACATAAATTGGCTATGTCGGTTGTCTTCTTCCAGTTAAGCTTAAGTCAATTTTTTTTAAAACCTACGTTATCGAACAAAATGTACAATACGCGAATGGTGCCAGAAGCGTTGTTTTGTTAACAATGCCAAAATGAAAATAAATTATAAATATTAAAAATAAATTACGTTAAGTGAGGTTATATGATGTTAAATAAGGTTATGTTGAGTTACGTTAGTTTACATAGATTTAAAAAAAGAATTAAATATTTTTAAAGGTGTGAAGCTGTTTTATTCCTATAGTTTAAATTTAACTCTACACATTTTTATTTCACTTTTATGAAATGTGTTCTAATCCATGCAATCGATATGTATATGGAGGTGGAGGAAGATAAACGACATGATCCCATAAATTTTTATTAAAGAATATATCTAGTATATTTATCATTGTATATGAATAGAGTTATATAACTCAGTGGTTCTCAATCTTTTTTTTAGTGGCGCTGCCACAAGAATAAAAAATAGATTCCGTGCACCCCTATCCGTTACACCAATATATATAATATATATATATATATATATATATATATATATATATATATATAATATATATATATATAATTTATGTATATATATATATATATATTAGGCATATTTGTACAAACTGTACTGTACTGTAAAAATATAGTAAACCACCTCACAAGGCTAGCGTAGTTCCATACAACCTCTAAAGTTTTTCTGATCACAAACTGGTATAATATGGAAAATTAATTTAGGTTAGTTAGGTTAGGTTAAGTTAGGTTAGTTAGGTTAGTTTAGGTTTAGGTATAGGTTAGGTTTAGGTTAGGTTAATTAGGTTACCTCGGTAGTCAGCAGGACATTAGCTAAGATTTGCCATATATATATATATATATTACTATATATTATATATATCATCATATATATATATAATATATATATATATATAATATATATATAATATATATATATATATATTATATAATATATATATATTATATATATATAATATATATATATATATATATATATATATATATATATATATATATATATATATATTATATATATATATTTGCCAATATATATATATATATATATATATATATATATACTTAGAAATAAAATTTAAGGTTTTTCGTCACGCTTGTCCCGCACCCCCTTATATTTCGAGACGCACCCCAAGGGGTACGCGCACTCCAGGTTTGAAAATCACTGAATTTTATAGCTTACTGACAGATGATTTTGACAAGTTGTTTGATAGTTTGCTACCATATGTTAGGATTAATTTTATACCTGTTAAAAGTTTGAAAATTATTTTTCTAAAGAAATGAAGAGAAGAAAAGGAACTGCAGTTTTCCCAGTGAGTTTATCGAAATTTTAGGGAAAAGCTGATCTGCGCTTCCTAGTCGTAATTAATATAAGGGGAAGTCTTTCATACAAGCAACGTTCACTTCTTCCTCAGGCGAAACCAACAGATTTTATCTGCTACAACAGAATGAAAGATTTAGGCCCATATTTATGGAGGCCACTTTAACCAACTATCTACTTTAGTTTCAAAATACTTTACATAAGTGTCCCAAGATTTCTTATCGAAAAATTTATATTATTTATAAAAGAAACTTAGCTTTTTGTTAGGAAAACCATATCGAAGGTATTTTTCAAGTAAAACCCAACAAAGCCTATTATATCTACTGGCATCATAACAAAATAACCAAAAAGCACACAGCGAATGAATCTCGTGACCCATCGCATGATTTGCTACAACCAATGGGAGTTTATTCTTTATATATATATATATATATATATATATATTATATATATATATATATAGTATATATATATATATATATATATATATATATATATATATATATATATTATATATATATATATATAGTATATACATATATATATATAAAATTTATATATATATATATATATATATATAATATATATATATATATTATATATATATATATATATATATAATATATATATATATATATATATATATATATATATATATATATATATATATATATATATATATATATATATATACATCTAAATGAAGTTGGATGCTAAATGAAACTTTCTTCTTTTAGTTATTTATTTAAACACATGAAATATTCGGCAGAATTTTATAATAAATTATTAAATCTTTAAAATAATATTGAAATCAAAATTTGGGATATAATTTTATATAAATCATTAAATGATAGTCAACAAGACTTTTTTTTATTGAACCGGCTTGTTTTATGAGAGCCAAATAATTATACCAGCGCCCTTTCTGGTGACGTTCCACAGACTAACTACCACTCCTTACTGCAAAGCCACCCCAAAATGCATCAAGTGGCTGAGAGGGTTCCTATTGGTCATTTCAATCTATACTCATCGTCTCAATGCCTTATTAAGCTTAAAAAAATATAAAATAACATAGAGAACAAAAAATACTTTCATATTTCTCAGATATATATGTTTTTATTTGGAATACACCTTTGAGTCACACAAACTGTATGAGGGCAATACCGTACAATTACTGGGAGTCAATAAAGACATTAGGCATTTTGGTGCATTTTGGTTGTTGATCAAAGTTGGAAACGGAAACACAGTCAACGCTTCAAAGTTTGATCTTGATCTGAATACCCAGCCTTACGTAAATCATTTTAAATAGAGCAGGTTGGAGAAAGGGGACTACGGAGGTAAGAAGGGCAAGAATTATTTCAAACTATGTTATTCATTGCACTATTTATAATAACCAGACTACAAGAAAATATGCTTTCGTTTTCACTCTCTTAAAAGTAAATATTTTCCCACCTGAAAAAAACTTAGTATTTTTTTTCATTATTATTATTATTTGTATTTTTGTTTTATTTTATTTTTTTTAGTTTTGCGCTTTGTTCTTTGAAAAGAATTAAATTCCTAGTAAATTTCAGATAAGAGAAGAAATGTGGGTGGAATTACCTAATTGTATTGGTTATCAAACCTCTCTCTCTCTCTCTCTCTCTCTCTCTCTCTCTCTCTCTCTCTCTCTCTCTCTCTCTCTCTCTCTCTCTCTCTCTCATTTCTTTCTACATCAACCAGGTTTGAACAAATGCGAATATTTCTTAAACTCTCTAGTTTCTGTTTCCCATTTTTGTCAATCAGTACATTGTGTTTATGGAATTTTATTACACTATATGGTGCTAAATAGCGTACTGCTAGCTTTCCTACATTAAATTGCTTTTGTTTTACGAGCACAAACTTGGCTTAATGATGGTTCTTGGACATGAAAATATTTCGAATTTTATAAGTTGTGTGCGGTGCTAATGGGTTGACCAAAAGCACCGCCATCTTTTTGACATAATTACTATAATTTATTTGCGTGTCCTACATTTCCGGGTCTACCAGTCCTTCTGGCACGCTTAAATTATGTGAGTAAACATTTATACCATTCTTTGTATAGGCGCTAATCTCAATGTGAAGAGAACAACTGGGAGGAGCTGCGTCCAACTCTGTGTTTTTAAATCATTCACATTCAGCATGCAACTGAGACACGCAACCAAACTGCGGTGGAGGTTTTCAATCGTCCGCTGTGAGTCGGTTTGCAACACAGTAAAACCCTATGCTAGATACCTAATAGGCGGCACATGTCTTTAAATAAACTGGACTCGTGAAGTCCCCCACGATCTGAAGATTAAAACCGTAGGAATTACCTGCAAAGCGGAAAGGATCTCTCATAAATCCATTGATGACTTCTTTTTGCTATTTATTTTCGCGTAATGCAAAAATATATTTACCATCTTTATCTATTAAGGTAAATAAATATTTATAGCTACGATCATTTTGAAGCTTAAATATGTCCCCATGCATTTTATCAAACTTTTTCTTAACCTGAAATTTTCGATACTCTGGTCAAATTGCAGCCACAGTTTTATTTTTCTGACATGTAGGACACGCAAGGAAGTACATTTTTTATTTTCTGCATTCATTTGAATGCAAACTCGTTTCTAATACTTATTAATGTTGTATTAATCCCTAGATGACCTGGTTTGTAATATTTTTTTATTACTTCGTTAACGTATTCATTTGGGGCAAACACGTGAGTATTTGTTCGAAATATACACATATAATTAGACCTCTTTCTTTTCATATATACATTTTCGCTTGATAATTTTTAAGTTGGACTTTTGTTCTTTTTTTATAATATTTTTAAATATTTCATTCTTTTCTTGTAATTCTGCGATAGTTTAAAGATCGATGCTTTTCTTTATCTTATCAGCTAGTATTTGTGTATTTTTATTACAGAGAGTTAATATTAATAAAATTTTCCTCCACAAAATCTGTTTCTACCGTTATGTTATTAAATTCGTGCAGTATATTTGCCTCGAGCGCTATTTTCTCTGTAGTAGTCAATCCGTCTTTTGTTTTTTCTCTTGTAATCTTATTTCCAAAGCTCTCCTCATTTGTCGCTTGACTGCAAACCTACTCCTCATTGACTGAAGTTTCAGAGGTGGGGTGGTCATTTTTCCCAGCCTTCTGAGATTCATGTGGAGCTTTTGTTCGTGTATCAATCTCCTCTTCAATTATTTTGTTATTAAGTAAATACTTCATCAAGATATTTTGTCTTCCAATCTATTTGATAAGCGCTTAATAAGTTTAATTCTCTCACTTCCCTGACATTGTTATTCTGGAAATCATGTGTTTTCTCACTTTACTAATCAGTTCTCGTGAATTGGTATGTACCGTTATAGCTTTTCCAACCATTAAAAACCCATACCTCTTTTGAAGAGCTTTGCGAGAGCTAAAAGCAGTTTGCTTACATGAGCGTATTTCTTTTAGTCCGAATTAAAATTAACGCTATAAAAGGCGAGTGGCTGGCTTTGTTCCATATCTTCAAAGTACGGCTGCTTGAGAAGGCTTCCTCAGCCGTGTACACGTAAACTTTTATTGGAACACTGGGTGCGGGATATGCCAATTTTTTTGCAGTAGCTAAAGCTTTTTTTTATATTTTTGAACGTCGTCTCCGTTTTTTCGTCAAATATTATTGTTTTATTTGAATAAACTTTGCCTCTAAGAAATTTATAAAGTGGTTCACTAAGTTGGAAATTCCGGGCAATGATTGGCGATGAACCCTATTTTTTCAAGAAAGGATCGTAATTTTTACCGTTTCTGGTCTCTCCATTTCTGTAAAATGCTTCCTACTTTTTCTTAGGTAAAGGCCAGATACCACTTTCGTTATTGAAAACCTAAAGAGTTTTTATTTTTTGGTTACCTGCGATTTTTCGGAATTTATCAGATCGGACAAATTTTGGAAATAACTAAGTCGTTTAAATGCTTTGTCTCTAATAAAACCATATACTCGTTCTTCTGTCCTACTTGTAAGCAAAAATATCGTCTACATAAACATACACATCTTTCATTTGGGAGAAGAGCACGTTCATATACTTTTGGAGCGCTGAAGGGCTATTTCGAAAACCCATCGGGAGGGAAGTGAATTGGAAATTTCCCCAAGGAGAACTTATGGTGAAATATTTTTGATGTTCGTCTTCGATAGGCAAATGACATAATAAGCATGGTGAGATCGAGTTTACTATATTTTTTTAGCTTTTAATTAGTGCACAAAGCGTATCCTGTATATTTGACAAATTAAATACATATGCTTGACATTTATTATTAAGACTTCAAAAATCCAAGATGAGACGAATGCTACCGTTTGACTTTTCTAGAACGGACTATGGAAACTCCATGCTTTCGTTTCAACACTTTAGTGTTTAAAAGCTTATTCAATTCTCCTTTTGTGTTTTCAAATAATTTTTGGGGTATTCGCCGTGATCGTATTTCCATTGGAGGACCGTTTATTTGCACTTCCTACGGGAAGGTTTCTGCAAGTTCTTTTACTACGCTCTCAGATATATTAGGATCGCACTTTAAGACCACACGTGTTTCCGTTCTCAACCATTCTATGGACATTCCTCCATCCCTTCTTTTTCTTTCACCACTATTTTTCAAAATTTGTTTCACCATATTTTAAGTTGTTTTTCTCGTATGTGTGAATTATTATTTGCATATGCATTTAAAAATAAATTTTTATACTTATATATTATGGGATTTAAGGCATGCATTCTACTAACTGGAAGAGAGAGAGATCATGTTGATCGGTGAAAGAAATTTTGAGAAAAGAAAAATTAACACCAAGAGCTACTAATTACATAATTATTTTTCTAGGTTTTTACAAACGCTAGTCACCGGGTCAGTTATATCATTTAAAAAAAATTATTGTTAAAACCATAGAGCCCTAAGAAGGGGATGCCTAAAATAAACGCTGGTAATGTGGTGGTAAAAACAAATACATTATATTTGTGTCCCTTACTTAGATCTATTGTTATTTCCTTTTTTTGCACATTCTTTAATTTTAGTGCCATTTGCTGTACTAATGGACCCTAAATCACAATTTCTTTCATTCTCATTGGCAGGAACAATGTTTACCTGGCTCCCACTGTCTAAAAGGTATTCTTTATTTGATATAACATCGATAATTTTATATAATTCTTAATCCATGATATGCGTCTCTCTTCTTATACAAAAGTTCTCACCTCCCCACCATCTGGGTTACAATATTTTTGGGATAGGATGTATTTTTCGGTGCATGGCGCCAGGGCGGAGCTTCAATATCAACTAAATTTATTTCTTTGGCATGTACATTATTACTTACAGTTTCATTATGAGCATGAAAATCCCGGTTGAACAATATTCAATAGGAAAAGAAAACTTTCCCTCACATACATTTTGTTCTTTTGAGGCAGAACCTTTTTTTATTATTCACTAAAAATTCTTTTATGTGCGTAGTTATTATCATTATTATTTTATTTTTAATTACATTATTTTCTAAACCTTTTTCTAATCACTAAAGTACAGCTTTTCCGAACCTGGATAGAGAAAACATGGGGTAAATTAAAAGTGTTAATGAGGTAGGTGAAAAATAATATTGGTAATGGCGCAAACCACCAAAAAAAGAAGGAATAGCCCAGCGCTCCATATTGTTTTGATGTTTGACTGCTGTTATAAAAAAATTGAAAATAAATTGTAAAATATAAAATTCAAAATATAAGGCCAATAAATTCGTTTAATTTGGAGTATTTTGATATTAGTAGTAGTAGTATTTTCTATTAAAAACATAAGCCAAAAAAAACAAGCTTTTTTTTTCAGGAACGGATGGTTGGGTGGGTTATGAGAAAAGGGGGTACTAATACATTAAAAGCCTAATCAAGGGGTACGGGAGAGGGAAAAGGTTGGGAAGCGCTGATCTAAACTAACCACATATGTAAAATTATCAGTATCTATTGTTTCTTTAATTGCTACCAAATTATTAAATTTAACTGTTTTTATTCATAATTACCCAGCTTGTCGGACTGACAAGCGTCTTCACACGTTTCCGAAGTTGGTGGAAGATTTTCTTGAGTGGTTGAAGTGGAGTTTGGGGGAGAAGGCTAGCGTATGCATGGGGCAAATTTGTCCTTCACACTTAAATGAATTGAGTTAAAATCGCTTGTGATAGTATGAAACCATCGGTAGATGGACCTGTTGCTGCATTGCCGGTTATTCTTCCGCTTTCACTTTTTCCTCTGATATAACGTCGTTCCTCATTGTAATTTGAAGCAGGACGCGAGTTAGGGTTAAGAGTTTTCCCCAGCTCGGTTACATTTCTAATCTGCTCTTTTACAATACATATACATTGTTATGTACAAGAATTATATTTAATATGTTTTTATTAAGGAAAACCAAGAGTAAAGGTAAGATAGAATGCACAACTTACCCCTGAAAGAAGAATTTCTTTTTGCGTTAATTAAGTAGAAAATCATAATTTCTATTGAAGAGGAGGAACGATGATAAAAGAAATTTCCCATTTTTACATTGTTTTAATTGTTTTGAAACTTTTATATCGCAAAATGGATATACATTAATATATTTATATGTTTATACATTAATATATTAAGAAATATTTTTTGTTCAATAAAATTAATTATCCAAATAACCCATTTGAATTGGTGAAATATTTTAAAATGAATAAAATATAACAAGCGACAATGTGGAAATTTTCAGAAAAATAAGGCTGCGTTTAACAGAAATGATATTGAAGGAACTCCTAATGAAGGTACGAAGGTATTTTCGTTAAGTGAGAAATTTTACGAAGATTTTGTTAACGTTAAGGCTTCGTGAAACCAAAAAAAAAATCTGGAGGAGAGTCCATAAATACGAATTTTCGTTAAGGAAGGAATCTGAAGTAAAACTTCAACAAGGTAATCCATAGGTAGGTTTATAAATATGAGGCCATATTATTCAACTAAAAGGTTGCTTGGACAAGGTAAGCTTAGAGGAAAAGTTTACACAAAATATGAGAGAGAGAGAGAGAGGAGAGAGAGAGAGAGAGAGAGAGAGAGAGAGAGAGAGAGAAAGAGAGAGAGAAGAGTAGAGAGAAAGAAGAGGGAAGAGAGAGAAAGAGAGAGAGAAGAAGAGAGAGAGAGATGGAGAGAGAAAAGATGAGAGATGAGAGAGAGAGAGAGAGAAGGAGAGGTTCAATGTAATTTTTAAAACACCCTATTCGTAGTATAAATACTAGGAAAAACAGTCTCAAAATGTCATCAGATCCGCAAGTTACTTTTTGTGACTTCGACGAAAAGGTTTCATTTGTCATCAGATATATTAAAAGCATTTATATCAAACATTTCGAAAATGAAATTTATAATTTTTATGAATTTCAAGATTTTAAACCAATTGTATCCATTTTGGGTACTATCTCAAATCCAATGCGAAAGACATAACGCGAATGCAAATTGTTGTCAGAACTAGTTAGCACACACACATACACACACACACCTACACACACACCTACACACACACCTACACACACACCAACACACACACACATACACACACATACACACACAACACACACACTACACATATATATGCACACCAAAGGATTTTCCCGCTTGAACAGTTTCGTAGGTTTGCTGATCAGTTGATTTTCATTGTTGATAAAATCTGAGAGAATAACTCGACCTGCATGATTTTTAGTTTGAAAACATATTCCTACGACAAAGAATTTTAGATCGCCCTACTTGTTTACCTTGCAGTGTTTGCTATTTCACTTTTAACCATATATATAGGTTGTTCCCTATGGCGCTTGAGTTAACTTTGATATGTTCTTGAGTTCTGGATTTAATTTTGGCTATGCAGCTTTCCAGTTTTGTCCCCAAATAGGAAATGGTCATAGTTGTCTTAATTTTCAGCCAATTTGAAAAAAATTGAAATCTTCGATTTCAGGTGTTTTTTCTGTCTTTATTGATTTGTGTTTATTTTCATTTTTTGAAAAACTATGTTTTGACATTTTTTATTTATTATCGTTCTACAATTTTTGCTACAATGATTTGAGCCTTGAACTATAGGAAGAAGGGTCTATTACCAAAAAAGTGACTGAAACATTTTTTTTGATTTTTGAAACCAGATCCCGGCAATGATCCAATTTCGAGCTTAAATTTTTTTTTGATTTTGAAAAATGAAAAATTGAGATATTTTTTTTTTTTGGTAATCCGATCAAAATATTTTCAGGGTTTCCGTAATTTCGAGAGATAATTTTTTTTTTTATTTAGATTATTTTTTGTTGTTTATGTAACAGTTTTTCTTCTGAGCATGGAACAAACTTTCCAAAAAATATTTTTGAAAATTGATTTTTCTTTTTATACAAAAAAAAAAATATTTACATGAAAAAAGGGTGTCTCCCCTGACTATAAACGCCATGAAAGTTTGATATTGATTAGATTGGTAGAAAAATAATCATCTAAATTTTTCACTTTTTCCAAAAATTAAATTTTTGAAAAGAGAAAAATTGCGATAATTTTCAATATCAAAATCTTCATTCATACTGAGTTGATCACATATGGGTATGAGATAATTTTTATATTACACCAAAAATATAGATATATATATATATATATATATATATATATATATATATACTATATATACTATATATATATATATATATATATATATATATATATATATATATATATATATATTATATATATAATATATATATATATATATATACATATATATATAATATATTATATATATATATATATTATATATATATAAATTATATAATACTATATATATATATATATAATATTATATATATATATATATATATATATATATAATATATATATATATATATATATAGTATATATATATATATATAATATAGTATATATATATATATATATAGATATTTATCAATGATGGCAAATCCGAATCCGGATTCGGATTTCGAATCCGGATTCGAGCTCTCGAATCCGGATTCGGATTCGGATTCAAATCGAAAGGTGCTGGATTCGGATTTTGGGATTCGGATTCGAACTTTTCCACACACACGGATTCGGATTCGGATTCGAATCAAAGGTGCTGAACCGATTCGGATTCGGATTCGAACATTTTTACACATTACGGATTCGGATCGGGAGCTCGATTCGAATCGGATTCCGAATCCGAGTTTATTCTTGTTTCAACAGGGATGATCAAAAAAATCATTCAAAAATAATAATAAAAAAAAACGAAAAAACTTAGATAAAATTGTATCACCATTAGGAGCCAATCACAGAAGTGCTGTAAGAGCCAATCAAGATGCCATAGGAGAAATAGTTACTTGGCTAATCATAACGCCATATTAGAAATAGAGTTACTCCTGAAACATTGGAAAAGCTAATAATTTATAGAGGAACATGTTAATAAGGACAGGGTCCAATATTGGGCTCTTGCTACTCCCAATTTTCTCAAAACAGCCAGACATTAAAATTCGGAATTATCAGTCGATTTTTTGATCATAAACACCAAACTGTAGTTTTATTTGCCCTCTAAAACGTTGTTTTGGTGTTTTTCTGTGTCTGTAGTTCATTCTTTCAGAATTTTTCAATTTTTCCAAAACCCATGTTTTTGACATTTCTCGTATCAACCCCCAAAATTTTTCTAAATGACTTCAAACTTAAAAATATGCATAGATGGGTCCGTTACCTACAAAAGTCACGAAGTACATTTTCGATTTTTTGAGTTTTGTAGCTCAGCGTTGTCAATTTTTTTAAACCAACTTTTTTTTGTGATTTTAAAATAAAAAATTGCGTAACTTTTTTCCTGTTCAGGCGAAGTTGATGACAATTTCAGGGCATATGTAGTCAAGAAAGATGCATGTTTTTAACTTAGATAATTTCTTCGCATATACATTAGAGCAAGAATTATCTTGCGAACAAATTTTCAAAAACACATTTTTGGAAAATTTTTAAAAATTTTTCTTTTGAGTATACAAAAAAATTTTATCTAGATAAAAAAGATGCATCTCAAACGATTAACAAAACCCTGAAAATTTGATGTTGATCGGATGAGTAGGAAAAAAAAAATATCAATTTCACTTTTCAAAAAATTCAAATGTTTGAAAAGTGAAATTATTGAGGATTACTTTTTCTTCTCTAACCTGTCCGAATCAACATTAAAATTTTCAGGGCTTGTATAGTCGGGCCAGATATTTATTTTTCTATTAGATAACTTTTTTGTATATTCAAAAGAAAAATGTTTTAAAATTTTCCAAAAAATTTTTTTTTGAAAATTTGTTCCAAGTACAAATTCAAAACTATTGTATATACAAAGAAAAATTATCTAAGTAAAAAATGATGATCTCTCTCCCGACTACATATGTCCTGGAAAATTTCATCCACTTCGCCGAACATTGAAAAAAATTTCATTTAAAATCAAATGAAGTGTGTTTGAAATTGGACAACGCTGAGCACAAAAACTCAAAAAATCGAAAAAGTATTTTCATGACTTTTGTAGGTAATGAACTCATCTATGCATATTTCAAGTTTGAAAGTCATTTCGAAAAAAATTCTAGGAGTTGATACGAAAAATATCAAAAAACAATCATGGGTTTTGAAAAATGAACATTCTGAAAGAATGACTTACAGTCATAGAAAAGCACCAGAAACAACATTTAGAGGGCAAAAAAAAAAAAAAAAAGCTAAAGTTTGGTGTTGATAGGGGCAAAAATCGGCTGAGAAATTCCGAATTTTATGACTATCTTTAGGATGGTGAAAATCGGGCACTGCCCTTAATAAATAGTTGCACCTGATATGTTTGAAACGCTAGTCATTCTTAAAGGTAATTCTTCATATTTGTAATGTTATTAATTAAGTTACTATAAAGTAAAATCCTTATGTCTTTTTTTTTAATCTTGATTAGGATCTGTATGGTTACTTAATATTATTATCATTTATTTATTAAGGATTAAACTTATTGTTTAAATAGATCATTATTATTACTATAATTATTATAAATTACCTCCTTTTCCAATACAATTATGACAACCAATTTATTATATTACCATTATCATTATTAATATTAATAATATCTACTCCTAATACTTTACATTTACCAATAATATCAAGCAATGTTGAAAGAAAGATCGAGCTAGCTAGCGGTTCAAAGTGACGCACAATTCAGATAATCTTCTACGTTTATTAATAAAATAAATTATAAAATTTTTTAAATATGGATGAATATTGTATCACTAAATTCCATAAATCTATATCTATCCCGTTTAAGTTTACATGATAAAACTTAAAATAGATAACAATTTTTTTATCTTTTTACATTTCTCTTATCTCTTAAATGAAAAAAATATGAATTTTCAATTTTTGAATAAAATTTAGAAACCCTAAGTTAATCCAATGATTTAATATTCAGCAGTAAATATATATACAATCATGTATCCATACTTATTAAATATTTAATTTAAGCCCCGAAACTGACCGAAAGTAACGGCGTTACATGTAACGATTAACGGTAACGCTTTCAAAGAATTTTTAAAATGTTAACGATGTAACGATAATGCTACCCTTTCTCTCAAAGTAACGAATAACGGTTAACGCTAACCAATTCATGTAACCGATACCCATCTATATAATACTATAATAGTATATATATATATATATATATATATATATTTATATATATATTATATAATATATATATATATAATATATATAATATATATATATATATATATATTATATATATAATAATATTAATAGAAATTATTTAATTTAATTTTTGAAATTGATATGTATATCAGGCAGTAAAAAAATTTAAAATAAAAAAAACAATTTTATTTAATATCTCATAAATATTGAAAAGGAATACGTATTTTGGTTGGTGGTTGTATTTAATTTTTGTAAAAAAAAAATCATTGGAGGATTCGAATCGGATTCGGATTCGAATCCGGATTCGGATTCGAATCCGGATTTCGGATTCGGATTCGTATTCAAGCTTTTTACATGATTCGGATTCGGATTACGGATTTTCGAGAATTTTCCACACAACACGGATTCGGATTTCGATTCGAACCGAAGTGCTGGATTCGGATTCGGGATTCGGATTCGAACATTCAAACACACACGGATTCGGATTCGGAATTCGAATCCCCAAAAAGGTTGCCGTATTCGCCCACACTGATATATATTATATATATATAATATATATATTATATATATATATATAATATATATTATATTATATATAATATATATATATATATATATAATATATATATATATATTATTATATATATATATAAATATATGTTTATATATTTTTATATATATATATATAATATATATATACTAATATAATATATATATATTATATATATATATATATATATATATATATATATATATATATATATATATACATATATATATATATATATATATATATATATAGTATATAATATATATATGATTATTTTAATTTCCAAAAAAAAATAAAAAATTCTATGCCCAAAGGCATAAAAAATAACCTTGTTTTTTTTTTTTTTTTTTTTTCTAATAAACCATTCTTCTCTTAGTTCAAGTTCAAGTTATTGCATGTAAAATTGTAAAATAATAATAAAAAAAAATGTTAAAACAGTTTTCTTCAAATAAAAATACAAACCAAATCAATAAAAAAAAAAAACAGAAAACCCCCCCCCCCCCCCCCACATAAAATCGACTTTTTAGGGATCAGAAAAAGTTGAAGTTTGCTTTTTATTTGGTCCAAATTGGCTGTAAATTAAGGAAACTATGACCATTTCCGGTTTGGGGCTAAAACTGAAAAGCCCCATAGCCAAAATCAAACCCAGTCTGAACTGAATTTTGAAGTTAAAATAGCAAAAGCATCATTCTAAAATATGAATAACTCCAAATGTCGACTTTAGTCGAAACAAAAAAAAAAAAAAAATCCTTAAATTTAATATCTTTATAAAAAATAATAATAATAATAATAATAATAATAATAATAATAATAATAATAATAATAATAATAATAATAATAATAATAATAATAATAATAATAATAATAATAATAATAATATTAATAATAATAATAATAATAATAATAATGATAATAATAATAATAATAATATTTATAATTGATAGCAGACAGTGATGATGAGAGTCATCATCATTATCTGCTATATGAGTTATTTCTTTTTCAGTTGCAAAAGTCTTTCACATATAATTTATGAGATTAATAATATTAATAATAGGAGAAAAAGTTCAATAGAAAAAAGTTAACTGCTATTTATTTTTTTATTTCCTACATGAGCTGAAGTATCGCAATAGCGTATGGTTAAGTTTGGAGCAGAAACAGTTGTATACCATTTATTATTTTTTTTATTAAGATTAATTGCAATTTCATTATTATTATGACATGACATTATTATATAATTGACAAGATTGGACCATACGCATATTACTAGACATATTAACATACAGCTAATCCTTTTATCATATAATCATATATTATTATATCATTTATATTAAATTATCGAGAATTGCCTATAGACCTATAGACGTCAACCTCAGAATCGAATCAGAATATTATATCAGGTAAATACCATCTTGATAGTTTATATTAGATTATATTATATTAGTACATTAGATTATATTAGACTACTAGTGTGTAGTAAAGATAATAAAATTGCATAAGTCTTTTCTTGTGTTATCATTGCGCAACTCTGCTAAATATAAAATGAGGTGTGATGAAATGATAGAAGCTATTTTGGATACAGGAAGTAATAGCACAGTGATTGGAAGAGAATGCTTAGAGGACATATTAAGTAATTTGAGTACAGATGATCTTAGAGAGGTAAAAGAGAGTGAAGAGATAATAGAGAGAACATATAGTTTTGGGAGATCAGATTATAAGGGGGAAAAACGTTTATTTATACCCATATATATCAGGAAACAGAAGATTTATTTAAAAACAGATTTTGTGAATGACAGAAATAAGAATAATATACCCTGGCTCATTGGAAGGAAAACATTAGAGAATCTAGGAGCGATAATCGACCTTAGAAATAACCTGGTTAACTTAACAAATGTAGGTTTCCAATTAAAATGAAGACTAGATACAGCTGGACATATGAGAATACCTTTGGTAAAGAGAAAACATGGGATTTGGTTTAGCAGAGATAAGTGGTGGATAGAACAAACAGAAAAACAGAGAGAAAATAAAATCATAAAACTACATAAACAATTCTGCCATTGTAGTAAGGAAAATTTGATAAAATTGATGAATAAAGCATACAGCGGAGATTATATATATGAGAGAGATAAAAGGATATTAAATTCTATAATTAACAAAGTAGTAGATAATAGTATAACATGTAAGTTATATCATAAAACACCAAGTAGACCAGTAGTTGGACTAGAAAGATCGACACAATTTAATGAACTTCTATCGATTGACATGGGAGAAATAGAAGGAAAGAGATTTTTAGTGATGATAGATGAATTAACCGGATATGTACAAGCTGTATGGACCGAAGGGAAGAAACCATCAGAAATAGTGGGAAAGATCAATGATAGGTGGATAAGCGTGTTTGGAGCACCAAAGAAGATTTTATCAGATAATGTAAGAGAGTTTCAAAACGAAACAATGGAAGAAATGTGTGAGATATTTAATATTAAATTATTAGCTACAGCAGCTGAGAGTCCATGGAGTAATGGAAAATGCGAAAAGATGGTAGGACTCTTAAAGGAAAATATCAGAAAGTTGCATGAAGATGGGTACAAAAACAAAAATATTTGATTAAGATGGTCAGTATATAGTGGAAACAATATTCCAAATAAGAGAGGGTATACTGCAAATAACTTAGTTTTTGGATGCCATAAAATAGAGGTTGATGATGTGGATAATGAAGAGGGGTGGGAGGAACAAATAATAATAGAAAATAATAAATATAGAAGAAAAGCATGGAATGAAGTGATGAGTTTTCAAGCAGAAATGAAATTAAGGAGAGCGTTAAATAATAACATTAGAGAGAGCAAAATAGAAGATCGAAAAGTAGGAGAATGGGTATATTATAAGAGAGATAATGATAAAAGATGGAAGGGACCAGGAAAAATAATAGGCATAGACGAAAAAACAGTGATAGTGAAACAAGGAGGTTCGATAAGATATACTCAAAGAGTACATGTAAATAGAGTCAATAAAATAACACGTGATGAATTAGAGGATGATGATGAAGAATCGACAATAAAAGAAGACGTAAAGGAAAGAAAGGAACAAGAATATGATGAAGATTCTGAGGATTCTGATAGTAGCGAGTATGGGGAGGAAGTGAGTGACGAAGAAGAGGAGGAAAACATCGAACAAATAGTTCAAAGAAGAGATGTTCGTAACTTAAGTAGATTAAAGAGTGGTGAAAGGTGGAAAATGATCGATAAGGAAACACAACAAGAGAAGAGAGTTCAGATTCTGAGTAGAGCTGGTAAAATAGGTAGTAAAACGTGGAATCAGAGCTATAATATTAAAGATTTAAATGACGGTACAATTAACTGGATTAACTTCAAGGATTATAAAGAACATGAAAAAATACCAGAAGAAGAAGAGATACTATTAGTAAATGTCAGGGATATAGATGTTGTCAAGGCAAAAGAAAAAGAAATCACCAATTGGAAAGAAAATGAAGTAATGGAAGAAGTAGAGTCTAAAGGAAAAAAGGGTTTGAACACAAGATGGGTCATCACTGAAAAGGAACAGAATGGAGTGAAGTTTTGTAAATCCAGACTAGTGGTTAGAGGATTTGAGGAAAAGGGTAATGGTGAGGGGAATGAAGCACCTACATGTGCTTCAGAGGCATTAAAAATAACACTAGGAATCATTAAGAGAGAAGAGTGGGTATGTAAGTCAATCGATATAAAAACCGCATACCTACAGGGAAGTAAAATAGAGAGAGTAATATATGTAAAACCACCTAAAGAAGCAAATACAAAGAACTTATGGAAGTTAAGAAAACAGTAGAAATATATTTTAATTTTAATTTAATTTTATTATATTTTAATTTTAATTATATCTACACTATGCCATGCGTTTGTACATGATCTTTATATGCTAATTTTTACATGGAAAAAGCATAACTCTAATAGGTATCATGGTTTGTCATGTAGATGATTTATGTTATGATGGGAATAAAACATTTGAATACACAACCATAAGAAAACGCTACACGATAACAGTGATGAACATGGTAGTCAAGAGAACAAATTGAATATTAGATATTGTAAGCAGGTTGCACAGATACACCAGATAAAGATGAATAAACCATAAGTAACCATTAGTAACAAAATAAATCTCATTGTAAACTTATTAAAACAATAACCAGATTAATAAAATTATATAAGGAAGAGAGGGATCTAAATGAAAAAGA
>JABUQX010056352.1:15000-17500 GCA_015478945.1 Trachelipus rathkii | reverse complement strand
TATATATATATATATATATTATATATATATTAATATATTATATTATATATATATTTATATATATATATATAATATATATATATATATATATATATATATATATATATATATATATATATATATATATAATATATATATATAATATTATATATATATATTATAATATATGTATATATTATATTTATTATACTATATATATATATATATATATATTATATATATATATATAGGAATCCGCATGAATAGATTTGTTAAAATATTTAATATTAATATTCAATTTTAATATTCAAAATTTAAGGTTCACAAATTATGGCGTAAAATTAAAAGGATTTCATATGCCAGTCTGAAGTGTATTCCTCTTTGAGCTTCTTTCTCTGCGTCGTGACATTGGCGCCTTATTTCTTTCCTATATGCATTACAACAGCAGGTGGTCGAAAGAATTGACCTCCAGCATTCCTGTACCACTCCGTCGCCGACGTAACACAAGTGGTGTCTTGCTGTCACATCACTATTGTGTGAATATTGGAGACTCAATGCTCGTTCATTGTCGTGTCTCCATTCCAGCCACAACTGTTTTGTGGAATCATTTCTATCATCTGTATTTCCTGTCTATTTAATCTTCCTTTCTTTAAGGCTCACGTCTGCGCCTATCTGGGGGAATTGCGATAAGCAAGTGATTGTGTGGGTTTTCTTTCCTTTTTTTCAATTATTTTTTTGCCCCCTCCTTGAAAAGAGCCCTGCCCCTGAGTGATGGCGTCGTTAAAAAAAAAAAAAAGGATATGACCAGCTTCTATAAGCATTCTCACACTGAAGAGAGGAGCATAAATTTTTTTGAAAGTTTTGAAAAATACAATGTTTAGGTTTGGAAGATCTGATGTTTATTAAGTTCTTTAATTAAATATACTTAGTGGATATACAGTACATTTTAAATTAAAGAGGCGAATATTATATATCTTATAGCATTTAGTAGAATATATTTTATTCTATAAACTTTTTTTTTTTTTGACAGGTAATTTCACAGGTTGGATAATAGACAGGAAGGCTGCTCCAACTATATATATTATATATAGATATATATATATATATATATTTATATATATATATATATATATATATATATATATATATATATTATATATATATATATTATATAATAATATATATATATATATATATTATATAATTATATATAATATTTATATATATATATATATATATATATATATTTATATAGTATATATATATTATATATATCCCTAATTCTTGGCGAAATAAAAAACTGATCATAGTAGTAATTAATAATAATTAATTACAATTGACTCGATCTTTAATATGTTTGCAGACGACGTTTTTAAGCGTTTATTAGTAGAAAAACTGAAGGAGTAATTAATTACTAACGTATTATAAACATACATTTTTTTTTATAGTTTTAATGTGTTTTCGTATCTTCATATTCTTGCATTAGTCAAGTCAGCTAGCTGTGTGCTTTTATACAGCTAGCTTCTTTTGACAGTATATTCTCCGCTGGAACTCTCAGTATGTCGATAGCATTTGGCAGCTGAATAAAGTGCATAAATATATAATTATATATATATATATATATATAATAATATATATATAATAATAATAATATATATATATATATATATATATATATATATATATATATATATTTATTTATATATATATATTATATTTATATATATATATATTATATATATAATATTCACTCCAAACTTTGCCCCCCAAAATTGAAAATTCCTGCCTACGCCCAATGTATATATATAATATATATTATAATTATATATATATATATATATATAATATATATATATATATATATAATATATAGATATATATAATATATATATATATTATAGCGTGGATCCACTCTAGGTATATAACATATCATGCCAGAAATAAAAATTAAGAGATTACGCCCTTGCGGAAAACTTTTCCTTCTATCACTCTTGCTAATTTTCGTTCAACTCGGAATCGTTGCAGGGATATTATTCGTCAGGCTAAGTGTGCTTTCACCAAAAAAAAGTGCACTGACCCCTTGGATCTTCTACTGATAAAAATTTCTGCCCCCTTGCCAAAAACATCTCTAATAACTTCTGTAAACTCTACCTTTCCTCCTCTTATTCGCTCTGACAGAACTGTATAGATAATACCTGCTTCTGAAAAGGCTAATTAATCTCTTCGGCCTCCTTTTTTTTCAATTACTAATTTTACCCTGGGACGATTCTAGTAACCCTCCTCCATATTCCTTCTCCTCTCAGTTCCTGGCTCCTTCTAATGGAGCAAGGAACGGGTGCATGGGATTCTGAGATCTATGAACTTCACGAAGGCTAATGGCCCGGATGGCATTCCTCCCCGTGCTTATTTTGAGGGAATGTGCTTCCGAGTTGACGCCTGTCCGCGTTCTTCTTTACTCTATGCCTTAATTTTATCCCTTTTCCTCAGTGCTGGAAGCCTGCATATGTTCTACCGGTCTCGA
>JABUQX010056352.1:0-7500 GCA_015478945.1 Trachelipus rathkii | reverse complement strand
TTCTAATTAGAAGAACTTTGTAGAAATCCTTTCATCAGTGGTTTGTGATACTCGGTTCGAATTGTGAATTTTATTTAAACATCGTAGATATATTCGAACAGGTTCTAAAAATATAAAAATATAACAAACTATAAATATATAAAAGTACAAATACTAAATGCTAAAAAAATAAACATAATAATTATACATAATTGTTCCATAAATTCATTGAAAATAGATATTTAATAAAAAAAATATTATTTTTGGACTTTTTATTTATTTTTGTCCTTTTTAGCTTTTGTTTGAAAACTCATAGATGTTACTTATTTATATTAATACCACATTCACACCAACTATATTAATACCTATAAATATAACTATTACCTTCTAATTACTGATGTTTTTGGATTTCAGAATGGCTGAGATTAGGGTGGGTGGATTAGATATTACTCAAATTGTAGGACTGCTGCTTTATCAATAAAGTTGCTCGAGATTGTTCACTCTAATCATATAGCTGAAAAATTCCTTACTTAGATTTCTTCTTTTGAATCCTCAGCTTTTGTAGAGTTTTTCTTGATGTTCTAAATTTTCTTCTGGCTTCTTTATTCATATATTAGATTGAAGAATTCAATTGCTAGTTATTCCACCTTAATAGTTTCTTCTTTGTGAAATTAATTAACCCTTGAATTGATTAAATAGATGGTACTAAGTAGTCTTCAATATCTTCTTTCTTGACTGAAGTTCAAATTCTGTACTTTGCTTTTATTTTCTTTGTTTACTTTAGCAAAGTTGACAGTTTTGTTGTTTCAACAGCCTGTTTGCTTGAAGTATCTTCATATATACTATTTTTTACTTATTATTTGGCTTTCTTTAGCCTGTTTTCTATTTGCAAGTCCTTATGTTGCCCCACCTTCAATTCTGATTTCCTCAGCAATTTTCTTGTTTTGCAATCAATTTTTGCTTTTCTACTCTTGAAATATTTTGGTAAAATTTTGTAACCACAGTTGATGCTCATATAGTATGAATGGTAATGAATTTTCTTTAATTTTCCTTTTTATTTTTTATTATTATTATTATTTTTTTTTTCTTATATTTTAATACAAAATATAACATATTCCCCCTTTTGCTAAGAATATTAAGTTTTCTTGTTATTCTTAGTTTCCTTAAGTTTATAATTCTGTTGTCTTCTTGTTATAATCCTGCACTTTCTCTCAGCAAGATCAATTTTGTTATTGGTCTTTTCAAAATTGTTGTATTTAAAGTATTCTTGTCTTTATTTATTTTCACATCTACTATTCTCACTCTGTTTGAGTCATCTTTGTAAACTTTTACTATTTTTCCTAAATTCCACATATTTCTTGGTTTGAAGTCATCTATTAAAAGAACTAAATCTCCTTCTTTGTGTGATTCTTTTTCTGCTAACCATTTACTTCTTTTTTGCAATAAAGGGACATATTCTTTGATCCATCTTTTCCAAAACAAATCAGCAAGATACTGAACTTGTTTCCATCTTTTATATAAGTAGCAATCTTTATCTTGAAATAAACCTGGTGGGAATGTTATATTTCCTTTAAGGGTTAATAAATGATTTGGTGTCAAAGCTTCTAAGTTTTCTAAATCATTTGAAAATTCTGTTATTGGTCTGTTATTTATAATGAATTCTATCTCACAGAACAAAGTGTTCAAGTTATCATCTGTCAACCTTATTGGCTGTTCTAAGAGTGAAGATTGTAATATATTTCTTACAGTTCTAATGTGTCTTTCAAAATGACCTCCTTTATGAGAACTATGAGGTGGTTGAAATATCCACTGTATTTCTTTTTGCTCAAAAAACTTATTTACTTGCTTACTATTCCAATTTTTAACTTGTCCTTTTAATTCTTTGTTAGCTTTCACAAAGTTCAATCCATTATCTGATCGGATCAATTTCACATTACCTCTACGGCTGATAAATCTTCTTAGAGCATTGATGAAAGCATCAGTATCTAATGAATATAACATCTCTAAATGTATGGCTCTACTGCTTAAACATGAAAATATTAATCCATATCTTTTTTCTCTTACTTTCCCCCTTCCCCTTACTATAAGAAAAGGACCAAAGGCATCAATTCCAATATTCGTGAATGGTGGTATATCACATTCTAATCTATCTTTGGGCAAATCTCCCATCAACTGCTGAGTTGGCCTTGTATGGAGCTTCCTACATATTATGCAATCTTTTAGGATCTTCTTAATACTTCTGCTTGCTCCAATGATATAGTACTTCTCTCTTAAAGCATTTAAAACTGTTTGTTTTCCTAAATGTCCATTAATTCTATGGTAATGTCTCATTATTAGCATTGTAACATGACTATTTGGCAAGATAATTGGATGTTTAAAATCATATGATACATCATTCAGATTTTTATTCCTCCCACCTACTCTTAATATTCCATTATCATCTATAAATGGTAGGAATTTTGCCAAAATGTGCCTCTTTGGTAAGGCTTCTTTCTTTTTTATTTTGTATTGTATATCATGAAATTCTTTATTTTGTACATATTTGTAAATAGCCTTTTCTGCATTTTTTAATTCTGTGATTGTCATAGCACCTTTATTCCAGGCTTTTTTATGCAAATTTTCTTTAACTCTTAAAATCCATGCTACTTTTGTTTTTAATTTCATCCAATCTGAGACAGAATGTATGAGCTTGTCTGTTGAACTTTCTTGTAGTTGTATGGTGGCTATTACAGGTTTACTTTTTATAATTTCATCATTTTCATCATCTAATTTATTTTCTTTATTTTGCTCAGGCCATTGAGCTTTGTCTTTGTACAAAAATTCTGGACCAGTGCTCCATAGTTTATTGTTCAAAAACTCATTTACAGATATCCCTTTACTTGCTATATCTGCAATATTTAGCTTGCCTGGTACATAATTCCATTGGCTTATATCTGTTTGTCCCAATACCTTTCTATCGCATAAATTTTGAAATATCTTTTTAGCTACTAGTAGCACTGGACTAATAAATCCTAGTGGATCATATATGGAAAAAATGCAACTGAGTATACTTCTTTTTGTCAAATTTTTATTTTGTATATCTACCCTAGCTTTCATTAAATCTATTTCTGGGTCCCAACTTAAGCCTAATACCTTTTGTGAAGGTAATTCATCTAAGGATAAGTTTATTTCTTTAAAATCTTTACTTAAGTCTTGTTTATCAATATTTTCTAAAAATTTCTTTGAATTACTAGCTACTTGATGCAGATTAAAACCACTAATTTTTAAAATTTCTTTAACTTCTTTATAAACTGCTACAGCCTCATTTTCTGATTTCACAGACTTTAAACAATCATCAACATAGAAATTTCTAAGTATGGTATCTTTGGCTAAATTACTGAATTTTTCTGCTTCAATTACATTTGTAGTTTGTTTCAAAACATAATTTGCTATAGAAGGAGAGCTCACACTTCCAAATATATGAACTTTAACCCTATATTCTTCTGGAGTTTTATCTAAATTACCATCAGGAAACCATAAAAAGCGCTGATAATCTTTATCTTTATCAAGTACCTGTATTTGATAAAACATCTTCTCTATATCTGCTATGAAAGCATATTTCTCTTTTCTGAACCTTAAAAGGATGCCTTGTAGGTTAGAAATATAATCTGGACCTGTGAATAAACTATTATTTAAAGAAATACCATTGTATGGCAAAGCTGCATTAAATACTACTCTCAATTTTTTCTTTTGTGGATGGATTACACTATGGTGTGTTAAATAGAATCTGTCATTGTTTAATAATTCATGTTTCTCAATCTTTTCTGCAAAATTAAGTTTTAACATTTCATCTATGTTATCACTATACTGTACAAAATATTCTTGGTCTTTTAAAAATTTACTTTTTAATGAGAACAGTCTTGCTAATGCTTGATTTTTGTTATTAGGAAAATGCTGAATTTCTTTTTTAAATGGTAAACCAACTTGAAATTTACCTGTAATTGTTCTTTGTAATGTATTTTCAACCTTATTCTTCCACTTCAAATCTTCTACACTTTCACAGACTTGCTCAGGATTCTTTTCAGAAAACTCTCTTGAGCAATATTTTTCAAGCAAATTATCATCTTCTTGTTGTATTTGGGTCTTATGACATCTTAAACTCATGAAAGCTGGTATACCATCTGGTGTCGAACCTTGTAATGCCCATCCAAATGAATACTTAACTGCAAAGGGATAGTTATAATGACCTTCCACTACTTCAATAGGTTTTAACAATTTACTTTGATTCATTCCTATTAATAATCCAATTTTTGATTCTATGAAATTGAAGGGCACATGATTCAAGTATTCTAATCCATTTATATCTTTGATAGATGGACTTTCTTCTATTTTAAAGGGCCATTTTTCTTTGCAGTATATATTATTTATGGTTTCAGATTTCCTCATCTCAATATCATAGATTTCTAGATTATTTAAAATGTATGTCTTTATTTTATGTTGTCCATACATAGTAGTAATATCTATATCTTTCTGAGGTTTCATATATGACATACCTAGTTCTGCAGCTAAATTTAAATCCATAAAACATGCTGAAGAATATGTATCTAGACCCATGTATGTCTTAATCACTTTATCTTTACCTTTAAGCTTTATTTTAACTGGTACTGCAGGGTAAAATAGCTTTTTATTACTTACTTTTGTTTGAAAGTTTTTTGCCTCATTACTTCCTGATTCTTTTGACTCTACTTTCTTATCTTTATCTTCTAAATTCACAGTGAGTGCTGCTGGTGAGATATTTGAACCATCTTGCTCTTTGGCACTATCTTTTTCTCTATGCAGAAATGTTAAATGTTGCTTATTACATTTTTCACATTTTTCTGGTCTTTTACAATTACTACTAAAATGATTTGATCTGAGGCACTTAAAGCATAATTTATTGTCTTTAATGAACTTTGTTATTTCATCTTGGCTTTGTTTTTCTAGAATTTTACATTTATTTATACTATGATTGTCTTTTTTACAAAAATTGCAAAACTGTGATTTATTATTATTATAATTACTACTATTACTATTATTATTATTATTCTTATTGTCATTATTATTGTTCCATTTATTATTAACATTTTTATTGTTATTTCTATGGTCATTATTATTTTCTTTTGTATAAAGTGACTTACCTTTTTCACTTTGTAATTTGGCTTGTTTGGGTTTTGTACCAATGCCAAGTTCTCCAAACAAAGGTGTATTCATTATTCTTGCTTCTTTTTCAACAAACTTTGTAAATGTACTAAAGTTTACCTTTTTATTTTCTTCATACATACTATCAACTTTATATCTCCACTTATCACGTTGTTTGTAGGGAAGTTTTTTAACTATTCTATAAATAGCACCAGTAGAGTTCAATTCATTCAATGGGGTAATATTTTCCATTGCATTATTGATAGAGTCTAAAAACAAAGAAAAATCTGCCATAGCTTCACTATCTTCATTCTTAATTTCATTCCAGTCTTCTAGCTTTTTTAGGTATGTATTAGCAATAACTTGTTCATTTCCATATTGTTTCTCTAGTTTTTCTACTGCCTTTTTATAACTTATTTTTTCATCTAAATGCATACAACTTCTTACTATATTTTCTGCTTTACCTTCTGTATACTTAATTAAATAAGAAAGCTTGTTCATTTCATTTTCACATTTTCCTTCTATATTGGTTTTAAAAACTAGCATAAAATCTTTAAATTTAGTCGGATCTTTTCCAGTAAATATTTCAGGTTCACATGTTGGAAGGGGATTATTAATAGGCCTACTCACTTCTAACTTTTGTTTTAAAATTTCTACTAATTTAGATTCCAAATTATTATTTTCACCTATACTTTTTATTTTAGTTTCTGAAAAATTTGTATTTTTATTTTCATTTTTTACAGAAGTATCGCTAATACTGAAAATTGGACTTTCTAATTTTTGTTCAATTTTTATAAGACTCTGCTCTAAATTTTTTATATGGCTACTATGTTGGTACAAATCTAAACTTTCTTGTTCCCTTTTCTTCGCCAAGTATTGTTCATGTTCTTGTAATTTTATTTTACTTTTTTCAATTTCGAGCAACAATGATTGTGCTATTGAATTTTTTGCACTAGATTTACTTACTCTACTCGATATATTACTAGCACTATCTTGTGGTATAATCCTTGGCTCATATTTACTCATATATTTTGAAATATCACTTTTTAACTCATAATATGGCTTTAGTTTTAATGTAAGCCACTGCTGTATTTTATCTGACTCTACAGATTCTGCTTTTAGTTCACTACAAGTATTTTTGAGAGATTCGACCTTTGCGTCTAATGTTAATTCATCCGTTTTAATTTCGAGACTTAAATCTAAGTCATTTAAGAAAGCATGCCATAATTTGCCTTTAATAATGTTAATTTTAAAGGTAACCGCTGCTAATTTTCCTGAAGGAACCTTAAAACCTCCTTCAGTTGTTTCAGTTTCATCGATATCGATATCGATATCGCTCATTTTTTTTTTATTATTATTATAAAAAAAAAAAAAAAATATTTTAAAACTAAATATTTATCGAATTCATTCACTCATAAAGGAAGGATGTTATTTTTCAACACAATTTATATATACAGATAAATTTTATATTTCGTATATGAAAGTTTACCTGTATATATTTTTTATTTATTTTATTATTTTTTTGCTATGCTTATTTATACTTATTTTGTCAATCGGATGATCATTCCTCCATCTGAGTGACAGCTTTGTGTTCTTCATCCAAGCTTCTAATTAGAAGAACTTTGTAGAAATCCTTTCATCAGTGGTTTGTGATACTCGGTTCGAATTGTGAATTTTATTTAAACATCGTAGATATATTCGAACAGGTTCTAAAAATATAAAAATATAACAAACTATAAATATATAAAAGTACAAATACTAAATGCTAAAAAATAAACATAATAATTATACATAATTGTTCCATAAATTCATTGAAAATAGATATTTAATAAAAAAAATATTATTTTTGGACTTTTTATTTATTTTTGTCCTTTTTAGCTTTTGTTTGAAAACTCATAGATGTTACTTATTTATATTAATACCACATTCACACCAACTATATTAATACCTATAAATATAACTATTACCTTCTAATTACTGATGTTTTTGGATTTCAGAATGGCTGAGATTAGGGTGGGTGGATTAGATATTACTCAAATTGTAGGACTGCTGCTTTATCAATAAAGTTGCTCGAAGATTGTTCACTCTAATCATATAGCTGAAAAATTCCTTACTTAGATTTCTTCTCTTTTGAATCCTCAGCTTTTGTAGAGTTTTTCTTGATGTTCTAAATTTTCTTCTGGCTTCTTTATTCATATATTAGATTGAAGAATTCAATTGCTAGTTATTCCACCTTAATAGTTTCTTCTTTGTGAAATTAATTAACCCTTGAATTGATTAAATAGATGGTACTAAGTAGTCTTCAATATCTTCTTTCTTGACTGAAGTTCAAATTCTGTACTTTGCTTTTATTTTCTTTGTTTA
>JABUQX010056351.1:0-43807 GCA_015478945.1 Trachelipus rathkii | reverse complement strand
CTTACTTAATATATATATCATGTACTATATATATTATATATATACTATATATATATATATTATTTATATCGTATATATATTATAGTAGCATTTATTAGGATATTATAGAATATTATATCATGATTATATATATATATATATATAATATATACATATATATATATAATATATATATATTTATAATATATAATCAGAGTCTTTTAGTATATATTATATTATATTATTATATAATATTTATTATTTATTTTTTATATTATATTAATGATATTTATTTTTATACAATTTATTTAATATTATATTGTATTACATTTTATTGTATTGTAACAGCATTCCGAATAGTTCAGGCATTGTAACTAGAAGTTCAACTAATACACTATATTTTACAGCTGATTTAATAAGAGTACTCACATTTTATTTGTTAATCAGTTGAGACTATTTTTATCCGCAAGAAATTAAAAAAAAAAAATTTATTTATAACTAATATATATATTTAATTGTATAGCTCATATCTAATACCTTAGTATTTATAAAAATAGTTCAGGGTCTGATGTGATATATGATATAGACGTGATAAAGTACTGCAGTCTCGATGTATGGAAAAAGTTGCCAAATGTTTCGTCTTTATACATTATATAATACTTGTTAATTAGGATAGAAAATAATTATTTATTTTTCTTTTTTATATCCTTCATAATAGTTAGTAAGGGTTCTGATTAAGCCGACGAGAGGGACAGAGTGAGGTTGGATCGAAAGTCCTCCCCCGTTCGTCACCGCCGGTTAGGCCTTGAGGAGAACCCCTTGACTGTACTATCCATCGTAATGTCTTGTTTACTACCCTTCTGATTATTAGTTATCGTATAGGGTATTTCAGGTATTATAGGAATATTATAATATTTAGGTTTATTATAATACAATTATTTTGTGGGTTTTTTGTCGTTTTATAAAAAAAATAATAATAAATTTCTAAATTTGGCAACTTTCCGTATCACTCGGGAGTAGCCGCATCTTCCATAATTCAAAAAACTGGTAAATTTTTTTTCTTTCAATGGTTTTGACAATTTTCAGTTTATTATTAGAAAGGGTTTATTTTTGATTTTATCGATTGTGTTGAAGCATTCATGTCTTAAAGTTAGTTACCTGACTTTAAATAGAGTGAATATTTAGTTTTCGTGTAACCTGATTAGATTAGTTTTTTTAGTATACATGCCTGCAGACTTTATTCGGATGCCGTTAGAACTCTGATATTGATATAGTATATTGTTTGTCAAGTTCCACCTTTATTAGTTCAGGTTGTTCATGTATCTTATAGAATATTATTTACTTAGGCTACATATTTCATTGAGAATTATTAAATATCATTTTGAGTGATATAATTGGTCAGATTTTGTGATGTAACTTATTTTTAACCCTACCTAAGAAATTTAAGAAAAAATAAAAAATCATAACGGTTTTCCGAAGTTCTTGGATAAAAGGGTCTGAAATTAATCATTGAAATAAATATTTTACAGTTTTGTTGTTACAATTTTACGAGATTGATGCCCGCTCACTATCGAACTTGAATGAGTATTTTTATGTATAAAAGTTGGGCCAATTTTGATTGATTAATTTTTTGATTTTTTTTTAAAAGTTCAAATACCCACGGTAAATCCAAGAAAGCAGATAGATTAGAAGTCGGGGTTTCTATAATCGGCACTACGCCGGGGGACGCTCGGGGGAGACTTCAGTCCCTCCCCTCTTGTCCCTCCGTCGGCTCGACCCCTCTAAGTTAAAGTGAATATTAAAAGAAAAAAATAAATCTTATTATTCCTCAATTTTATTAGTTAATAAAAGCTTGAATTGACATTTGTAGCAACTTTATCTGTCTCGAGACGTGTGACGCTTCTCAAGGAGTGTCGCTTCAACTCTGGTGTAATGCAGCTGATATAGCACTTTTGTAACTAATATTAATATGCGAGTTTTATTATATTAAATATTAGAAGTTATATTATATGATTTGTGTTTTTAGGATTTCTGGAAAAATATAAGATCCATTCATATACGAAATGTGAATTGATATATTTGTCGCATAGTATAATTTATAAGTTTTCATTCTAGTTTACATAGCCTGAATCTATTCTACGGGATGCTGGCCATATTATTATTTATAATATTATATACCCGTTTATTAGATTATTATACTTTTTATAAGTTTACTACACTATCATATCTACAAAATCTATTAATAGCTATGATTACCAAAAGTTTTATCATAATTTATAAAAATTTATTTATTTGCGAGACTTCATCTAAGTAATGGATCTTATCAATTTTAAGAATGAGATATATAGTAAGTTATGTAGTGATATAATTTAATTCAGGAAATTTTATTAGAAGTATAGTAGGTATAAAAATATGATATATACCGCGTTATTTGAAAATACAGATGGATTATAATTCTGAAGGTATGTGGCGAACAGATTAGAGGGTATTTGATGAGCCAGGGCATTTGCTTGGGAAGGCTGGGTCCGTGGAAGCATTGGTCGCACTTGTGGGTGACTCATTAGCGGTGTACGGAGCGTGGCCCAGTATAACTCGTGTAGAGTTGTTTCGTCTGTGGGAGCGAAAGATCACACATCATTAGCGTCTGATGGCTTTAATGTTCTGAAGTTTCGCCTGTCGCTGATCATATTAGCTTCAGCAACTCTTGCCAACAGATCAGAGAAAAGCCTTGTCGGAGAGCCAAGGATAGTAATCCAGTTGAATGGGAGGCAGCCTTGTCGAATGGCGTCCGGGGGGTACCTGGCACAACTTCGAAAAAAAGAGGCGGCCAATTTTGCCTCTCTGCCAGTGAGATATATCATTGCTCACTAGTTATACTACTACTTTAACATGTATAAGTAGCCTAATTTATTTTTCCTGGTTAACAATTTTTTATAACATTTTTTATCTTTTATCGTAGTGAGTGATGTATAACAGGAGCCTTTAAGAGAGTTTAATATATTTGTTTTCATAAATGATTATGTCAACGTTTTCAGTTATTCACATGCAATATTAAGAAAATAACATTTATAGATAATATTTAATGTATTTGTAGCATGTCCGGATTATGATTAAAAAAAACAACTATTATGCTTATAGCTCTGATCTAAATTACGAGGTATTAGGTGCATACAATCAGTCGAAATACTTAGGTAGTGATCTGTGTTTTTTACTGCGTAACGTTTAATACATCGAAGATAGAGTAACATTGCGTATATTTTATAAGATTCATCGTGAGAAATTTGATAGTTCTCGGGTGCTGCTATATTTCAATTATATCACTTGTCAACGACTATTGGAGGGAGGCGGGCGGGTAGGGAGAGAGATAGCGTGTGTTCATACTTCGTGGGTGAGTGCACTTCGTCACGCCACTCACCGCTAGATGCGTAGTTGTCTCGTCTTGATTTCGTAGATATAAATCGCCTCAGGGTTTACCTACCGACTAACTATGCTATAGACTGGCTTGCGATGCTTGTACCTAGTGGGTAATGTGTTCACAGAGGTGAATTTATTATTCGGGGTTCTGTTGGTCTTACGCACTCTGGAGAGAGCTAGAGACGGTGCATAGGCAAGCAAATGTTGTAGCTCCAGGTTACTAGGGCTTTGCTTGTGGTCAGGATTAGGGGTCAGTCGTTGGTAGCCAGCTTGCGACCAATGGGTTAAAGGTCGGCACTGAAATGCTGCTTTGTGAGGCTTGGAATTTTTATGGAACAGAGTATTTATATCTAGTCTGTGTTGTATCACAACATCTCGGTTGGCTGTTTTTCTTGGTCCTGTTAGATTCACGGTGCTGTTAAGACGGAGATTCAGGTCTGATTGTAGAAGACAGGCAGCTGTTATATTATTGCTTGTGAGGAGCGTAGTCACGGCTAGGAGACAACTGCATTAAATTGGTTGCTTCATTCGATAAGTATGGACTTACATATCATCTTTGTTCGCTTTCTTATATTGCTCTCTTCTAGACTATCCTCGCTGGAGCTGCTCATTCGCTGAAAGGTACTGCTACCTTATATGGTCGTTGGGAGACGTATTTTGGTCTGTTACATTATTTGGATTGAAGGACTTCAACCTTAATACTACGTTTTATGTTATTGATAATGTCTTGAAGGTCGGGTTTGCAAGTTTGGATTTATGTTCTCACGGAGTATACCTACAGGCAGCTCACGTTATTTATCGTTGGACTATTGACTTGTCTCTGTTCTATCTTTACGCGATCTATTCCATTCGTAGTGTGAGAGTTAGTCGATCATCGTTGAGAATTATATTGCGCGAGCGCAATTTTACTACTGTTCGTCGTTCGTCACATTCCTGGTCGTGATAACTCTATTGCTGATGCTTTATCTCGTATCCAGGTAAATGCTATTACGCCTTTGCCTACATTAGACTACTCTGCTATGTCGGCTGCTCAAATGGGGGAGGATCTTATTCTTCCTGCTGATACTTCTATCAAACTTCAAACTCTTTCTTTACCTGATTCTACTGTTCCTTTAATTTGGTGACATTTCCTACTGGCAGAGTTCGTGCCCTTATTGTTCCTTCTGTCTTTTCGAAACAGGTTTTTTCCTTCAACTCGCACTTCATGTCTCTTTCTCATTCCTGGTATTGGTCGTGGTTCCTCAAAAAAACTTTTATCTTCTCGTTTTTTTTGGCCTAACATGCATACTGACATCTCGTTTTGGGCCCGTTCATCGTTTGCTTGTCAAAAAACCGCAAAGTTTCATAGAGCATACGCTAAACCTCCTTGGGTAGGTTCATGTTCCTTTACCCTGCTTGTCGTTTTGATCGTCTTCTAATCTTGATCTTTGCGGCCCTCTTCCGCCTTTCCGCGTGGGGTGTGACTATATTTTATTGACTATGGGTGTGATGACAGGATATTGGATTCACTACCGTTTGGCCTGAAACTATACTCTGATTTACTTCTTTCCTTACTCGCTGGTTAGTTATAAGGTAGTTGCCATATCAATTATTGTTGATGTTTTTGTTGTTATGTCTTTTTTACTTAATTAGGTGTTAGGGCGGTCGTCTGTGGATGATTCCTTATTCTTGTCTGGTTCTAATTTCGTGAAACTGTAGGACAATGCCCCTAATGTTCTTTCTTGTTCATCTTATTTTCTTTTGGCTCAGATATATTATGTCTCTACGTAGTGTCTATTATTGGAGAAATCCATTCAAGTACTTATCACCCGATACTCAGATGGAGAATTTCTATGCTTGATAGTACGTTCTTTTCATCGCCAATAATAGGCTGCTTTTGTCGCGTGCTGTCCACTTAAATCCGCAGACATCTTGGGTTGAGTTACTATCAAAAATTCTTCCTCTGGTTAATTGTCACTTTAGTCTTTCGTTGTACGTTTTCGGTTTAAGGATTAGATTTGAAATCTTTTAGCTCTTCATTATTTCGATGTCCCTGGATACTACGCATATAGTCGATCTCTTCCTGGTTGAAATTTTATTTTCTTCTTTTTGCCCTTTTTTATTATTTTTTCATATCCCTTGTCCGTATATATATATCTTCTTCTTTTATTCTACTCTAAGCTACTTGTATTTAATATACAGTTATTTCTTACCTTCCTTTTTCTATTCCTTCTCGCTGCTATCGGTTTTAATTCAACTACAATCCTTTCTGGGCTGTTTCTTTACAGCATACTCAAGAATTTTATTGATTATTCTTGCTACTTTTATTATCATTGTTATTTTCTTCTTGTCATGACTTGCCTCATCGTTTTCCTTATACAACCTTCCTTATACTGGTTCCTTATCTTATTTATGTTAATTTCATCGCCCGAACGTATATTATTCATTTTTTTCAGTTCATTATTCAATATGTGATACTCGTTTTCAATGATTTTAATCCGGCTCCATCCAAAACCTTGCTATTCCTTGACTATGACTCCCGACTTCGACTCCAGTCCACATTCAGATAATCTTGGTTCCTCACTCTGGCATTCCCTGTTATGGAATTTATAATTTTGGTCTGGATGATTAGTAGATTCCTGATCATTGGCTTCTAATCCTTTTTATCTTTTCCATCTTTTGGTTTTTAATTGTAATCTATTATTATTAGTGTCTTCCCTCTCTTCCTATCCTTACACGGTTAGCGCTTTGTTTTCGGTAGTTTTTACACTACTTTCTACTTACAGTTCCACGTCTTCTGATTATTTCCTTTCCTACTTTAAGTCTTCTATAACTTATTATTTTGTATTGCTCATCTACCTTTATCTATTTCATATACTGTTGGACAAAGAATTTAACCTTCAACTATCTCTAAATCTTCCTCCATTATTATTATTATTATCGACTTATAACACCTCCTATCCTTGATTTATGTTTTACCTTCTGATACATTTTTATTATATTATCCTTTTCCCTCATGACGTTCCCATCTTGTTTGAAGCTTCAATCTTTCCTGTTGTCTGTTTCTTTCTCCATTCTCCTTCTCTAATAATATAATTTTCTCCTGTTTCGCGCTGCTATAAGGTTCCTTTCTACCTCGCGATTTATTGGGCGTCCGCTCTTATTTAAACGCGTGTTAACGTATTTTATCCAGTCTTCTTTGAGATTAGAGGAAAAGGTAAATCTGTTAAGATTAAGAACGCTACTTTTGTTACATTTTTTTTAACAATCGTAATCTCTTGTATATTATATTTATTTTTTTAGACATTTATTTTCATATATAAATAATAATTCTTATTCAAATTTCGATATAAAATATCAATTATTTTTATTTGTAGCATTATAATAAAAAAAAAAATAAACAAACACTTCTTATAAATTAGTCCTTAATATCATAAATGTTTCTTTTTTATTTCACAGATTGCTAAAATGGGTATTAAATATATAAATTTAGGATAATTAATTAAATTTTTTAATATTATTTATTTTTAATAATTTTTTATCATTTATTTACATCATTAATTCATTATTAGTTATTATTAGTTAATTATTATTATTATTTATTGTTATATTTCAATTTTATATTATATAATCGATTAAATTAATTTAATTTTTGTTATGGTAATTATTATTATCTAGTTATTATTATTACTTTATTCATTCATTATATTAATACTTATATTCAACTGGTTATTGTTCCGCTCTAATGTTGGTGTTCGTTATATATAAACTACTCAAGATTCTATTATATGATGCTGATTCAAGATTGGTTTGAAGTCTATTCAATAATATTCCAGCACATCCTTAAGAAACATCATTGAACTCATCTTAATTACAGAAATTTTGATAATCTTATAACATATAATGAAGCTAATAATTTATTTGTATTTTAAGTATACGCTAGAAAAAATGATATTGTTATTAAATTCTCATAACTTAATTTCTCATAATTTCTAGTTTAGGACCAACTTAATTAAAATTGTATTATTTTTTGAGAGTGGTAAAAGCTAGCTAATATAAAATCAATATATAATATACTTTATATATTATCATTATGTAATTTATAATATATATATATTTATTATATTTGATGCTCTTATGCTTTGTCTCTTGCTCTCTTCTATCTCGCTCTCATCTCCTCTACTCATATCTTGATCTTTCATTCCGTCTTCTCTTCTTTTTCTTTTCTCCGGTCTCTCTCTCTCTTCTCTTCTCTTTCTTTTCATTCTTTTCTTCTCATATTGCTATACTCTCTCGCTGCTAGCCTGGTGCGACCGTGTGCGATATGGTCACGCCTCTAGACCTATCTGTACTTCACAGATTTCGCCGCCCATTTGGTTCGATGCTCAACGATAATTAATTGTTATATTCCCTACCGAACTTCTTCGAATTTATCCTGATTTGATGTGTTGTGTGTTCCTTACCTTAGAATTTCATATGTATATATATCATCTACTTAAAATGTTAATTAAAACAAGATTTTCATTTTATATAATCTTTAATATTATATCTTTATTCATTATGATTTAGAGCATAGTACTGACTTATTTGTGTATAACTCACCAGTTCATTACCATATTCTCAGTCACTGCATCTTGTGAGAATGGTAGCCTATATTTACAACGAAGTTTAACAGTGATAATGTATATTTTGTAGTCGATTCATATGAAATATAGATTTTATATACTTAGTGATATGTATATTATAAGTAAATGTAACAGTTTTTTTTTCTGATAAAGGGTTTTATTTACAAATATTTATATTTTAAGTAAATTATTTACTTAAAGATTGCATTTTCATTTATTTATCATAATATCTATGATATTATATATTTTATAATTTCCAATTTCGAATTTAATGTTCCAAAATATAATAGTTTCCCACTATTTTATTATTTGAAGTCGAAAGAATTACATTTTCTATGGAGATGAAACTTTCCTAAATTATTGTAATATCATCTTTATGATAAATCTTTACACATTAAGATCATTTTTTGCAATTTACTAATTTAAATGATTATAATTATTTTACTATTTCAATATTATTTTTCTCTTTTGTTCATTATTTTTGCTTATGTAGGTAAGTTCTCGTTTATAAAGACTGTTGTTGTATGATAAGTTGCGTATCATGTATTTATTTATGGTATTGTTATTTAAAATATAGGTTTTAATGGATTCTCCGACTTGTCTGGTCTCTCTTTAATCCCTTGCTGCAATTTCCTACTAAAAGAGGTTTATTTATTGTACATCCACCCAGATCCCTCATTTTGGTGACGCTGGAGTTTTAATGACACACAATTACAACACTCAGCAACCCTCACTTACTGGAGCCTCCAAGGCGTTTTTTCCCTCAGCATCGCAGTACTACAAAGCAATTCGCTACACGGACGGTTCCTCGTATGCCTAGAGAAAAATTTAAAAAAAAAAAAACACCCAATTTATAAAATTTTATATTTTTTAATAACATTATTTTACATATTTCTTTTTTCTATTCAAGTTTTATGATTTATTTCAAATTTTGCTACCCCTTTAGAAGTAAGCCCGTAAATTAAGTTCGGATACAATTGTTTTATTTTTTTTTCCGTATATATTATCGACCCCAATTAATTATCGAGGTTTATTATATGTAGTATTTTTGTTAGAGATACTTTCTGACACCGTTTGTTGTATCACATTATTTAAAACTTTCAATAAAAATAGTTTTATAATGTAAATATTAATTTACTTTATTTTATTTAATGTTCAAACAACATTTTCAGACGTAGTCTAACAACAATAATTTATTTTGGGCAGTACATTCTGTCCACGCGAATGACTCAAATTTTTCTGTCATTTATATTATTATTGTTTTACATTTTATATTTTATTCATATTTTTATAGTTTTAAGCACATAAAATTTATTCTATTATTAATCGAGAATGTCTCCGCCGGATAAATTTATAATTTACTTTTTTTTTATTCTATGATACAAACTAACAGTAGTATTTACAATTATTCCTATCATTCTTTACTATCTCTCCAAGCTCTCCATGGCAACTAAGAGATTATATACTGTATCAACTTATATCACTACTTGGAAATTTCTCATTGTAAATATGAATATACTTATGATACATATATTTCACTTTTATTTAGAATTACAGTTAGAATGGCCAACGAATGGAAACAAGCAGTATGTGTTTCTGATGCCTCTACCTTTAAATATTTCACTTTGCCAGATATATTAGGATGTTTGCTTATCAGAGTGTTCTTCGTAATGGGATGTTTTTAGGTTGAGCCTGACCAGACTGCACCTACAGTCACCTTAGAGTAAACTTTATTATTCTTATACGTACTTCAAAATCTGAACTTTTATAATCTACGTGTTAGGGTTATTTGTTGAATAAACATGTATTGCACCATGAATATAGGTGAGAAGGCCTAATATATCTAATATCGTATGATATCACTTGAGATGGCGATCTAGGCCTGTTGCCCCTCTGTTGTTTGTTGATCATTAGGTATCTAAGTGTTTGTTGGACTAAGCTTGACTGGTCCCGCCTAGGGTTAGTGTTAAATTGATTGCTAAATATAGTTTAAGTATTTTTACCACTCATATTTACTGCACAATAGAAGACTTGACCTACGCCTGAAATGGGCAGCTGCAGCTCGACAAATCAGTGGGATCCCAACATGTCCATATTGTTCAAGGATGTTTGAGCAACATACAGCCGATACAGTATATTGTAATTGCTAATCAGGTTCATTATTTATTCTCTAATCCACGACTCTGCAAGCAGACTTGATCCAGCACAAATGCCTCAATTTGGTTTTCGAGTTGGGTAATTTAGATATTAGTATTTCTTGTACTCATAATTACACTACACTTAGTCTTATTATTATGTCACCGATTATGTTCACGGCATAAACGCTAGTTCTTAGAGCTTTCCGCCTATGACATATGCATATTTGCATTGATCAAGTCGCGTAGTTCATGAAGTTCTTGGAGTAATACTATCTTTCGCTTAGATCTGCTATCAGCACTCATAGGAGTTATTTCGTATTCCACCTGGAGATCTTCTCTGCCAACAATTTATTATTACTCCTTTTAGCATTTTATCCCTGATCACCACCTTTCCTATCCTTCACCATAACAACTCTTTTCTTCTTCCTCTTGATGTGATTACGCTTATGCCTGTAGCCATCTCTTCATCTCCTTAATAGGCCCTTACTTCCGCTTTCACTCCGTTCTTCCTCTTCAACAACCGCTTTCGCTCTTTTCTTTCTCACCGGTTCAGCTATCCCTTTTTCGTGGACGCTCACTCCGTCTCGTTCATTTTGCTGGCTGCTTTTTGCGATTCAGTTCCTCTCTGGTATATGTTTCCGCGTTCATCTTTTCAGTGAACTGAATTTTAATTCGTGCTATCTTAATTATATCGTGGTTCAACATCTATAGATCATATTAGGTGGATGGGTGCGTCAAGGTCCACGGCAAGCGTTTGGTCGAGACCAGACCTGCTCCGGCCTTCAAACCCTCGATCACGAAGCTTTAACTCGCTCGGCGGGTTATTCTTTCTTACGGGTGATTATTTTCGCGGTACGTTCATTAGGTACGGTTCTCTCAGTGGATACACTTTACGAGGTGGCGAATGGTTACCTTCATATACTTGTTGATAGGACAAGGAAGGCAATTTGTTATAATAAAGTAATTTATGGGTAATATCCAGAGGATAGGGATGGGAGTCTAATGGACAACCTTATAAGCACTCTTAAGTGAGGCAAAAAAGATTGTTGAACATACCTACTATATGTATGTGGGGTAGGAAAATAACAAACCATTGGACACTATAGGGAGGAGAAACGCTTGTTTCCAACCTAACAATCCATGTTTTGAATGAAGCTCCAATTTCGCCTTTAACCTACTCTTATTTATTTATTTATTTATTTATTTATTTATTTATTTATTTATTTATTCAGAGTTATGTTCAGAGACTCTGATGAAGCCCAGCTACTCTTCGATCTCGACAACGAACTTTCGGCGAACGAAAGCGCCAATTTGTTCGACCTTCGGAGAGTAATGTACAATTTTGACAGAGATAGAAACAACTTCCTTAATGAGGGCCAAGTAAGATATATATAATTTTATATATAGATTAATATACTATACTTATATATAATAGTATATATATTATATATATATATTTACTATATATACGTTATATATATATATTATATATATATATAATATGTATATAGTATAATATATACTATATATTATACTTATATATTTAGCGTCAACCTATGTCTATTTGATAGGTATAATGTATTACTCCATAGTCAGCATACCGTATACTGCTATATTGTTATCATTCTTGAGGATCGATGTCGCGTTTTTGTATTTGTTTATTAATATAATACTTTTATTATATTTCAATATTTATTTCTGTCTGTATATTATTTATATTATTGCCATGTTTCTGCATCCATGTTCGTTACTTAGAAAATTAGGCCTGAGATATCATAGTTTGAATACCTTATGGGATTCATTTACATTTTAAATGCATTATACAAAACTCATTTCCTCATCAATAGAAAGCAATTCGTATTAATCATTAGTTAATTGATTCTGAAACATTATTGGCACAGGTCTTTACACGTCGTAGCTTTAAATCGTATCGATTAAATATTCGCATGATTAGTTCTGGTTGGTAAGGCGATATCTTTGGTCAGGAGAGAGCAGATGTATTTTACTAGCTAGTGGTACTCCCCCTCAGACCCATCCTTCTCTGAGGATGACTTAGATTGAGGATATTATCTTTCTCCGATAGTCTTCTATTAAAATAATTCGTTAGTTAAGGCGACTCTTGTTTGGTTCATCTTTAGATTGATACACGTCTTATTGTAATTTCTTTGATAACCATCGCACCAAGCTTCTCTGGGTTGAAGTTAAGAATTTTTACAACGCTTAGCTATAAAGATACGAACAGTGTATGTATATTTGCCATTATGCCTTGGCAGTATTGCTTCGCGTCAGTTGAAGGACAAAAAAAAATTCCCAACTTCCCGCCCCCCCCCCATAAATTTTTTCCTACCTAATTTTTAATACCTTTCATATTTTTACAACTTATAGAACCTCAAATCATGAATGTTGCTTTTTTATGATTGGGGTTTTCAGCGCTTGCAATAACTTTGATCATCTTCTTGCCTTACTCTCGCCGGTCTCGTTCAGAGGGTCGTACACACAATTTCGTTCTCGTAGCATTCCTACAATTGAGACGACAGCGAGGCCTCTTATCCGCAGGCCTTAGATAGGTCGGAGCGAGATCTCTCCTGGTGCTGTCTTCGCACCTCGGAATCAATATTCTATTTAGGCTTGCGATAGAAACATTAGAGGAGTTTTCTCTTAGATACGCTCTTAGAGTAGTTTAGGAGTCTGTAACGATTCATTCGCTTAAGTCAAAGGACTATACATCCGCCCCTGATACTAAGTCTAAGAACTAGAATTCAGTCTTTTCTCCCTCTTCACCATTGAGTCTTAAATATATTACTTCAAAAATACGGAGATTATCTGTCAAGACCGGTGACCTTATCGGTCGCCTTTGTAACTTAGCCATTACTAAACGCGTAGCGCAGTTATCGGTCTCAATCCTACGGTTCCTTTACTCCCCATGACATGTTGATTTCACGATGGCGCTATTCAGTACAAGTCTGTGGGGCCGTTAGCTACCATTTTTGTCGAGTTCAAAATTAGACCCTTGTGATAGGCTATATACTTACCAGATACCCGCAATTTCCCGTACCTTTGACTTTAGTACTTTCAATCCCCACAAGACCCGCGAGTGAATACACTACTCTATTGGGTACTTATTATTTCGAGTAATTTTGTTTAAACGATATGCACCTCTTTACGGGTCCTCGCGGAACGTTGCGTTCTGCGGCCAATCTCTTGTTATTGTATTTACTATTTCTTAGTTTTTTGATGCGATATTTCTCTCTCGTCTTCTATTACGTGGTTCGTTGATTTGCCTTCTCGTTATTGTTTTCCCGCATGTGTGTCAATATGCATTTCGCACATGACATTTTCTAGTCTATTTCTCTCTGGAGTAGTATATTTTTTCTTTTAATTGTTACGCCAGTAGTTTGAGGTCTCTACTCACTGAGCAGCAAGCGAGTTCGAACTTTACTCTCCATAGACATCATCACATTGATCTGATATCGAGGTGTTTTTCAGCGAAGGAGTTGATGATGAGTATTTGGGCTGTTTTATTGTTGTTTAGGCATCTGACGGAATGCCAGCCCAGCCGCATCCTAAGGTATTGGCTGCGGGAGCACAGCTATGTGGGAGGGTCGCTTCAGCCGCGACTGTGCCTTGTATTTGGGATGGTGATGCATCGTGTCCGTGTGTATATCTGGTCATATCACGAGTGGCATTAAACCCGCTTTCCTTGAGAAGCATCACACATCCGTCCGAGGTGGAAGTCCGTTTTCTCGGTCTTTCGCATACTGATCGATGCTGTAGATTTTCACTGGCTTGATGCTAGTGTTCTTTAAGTTTTTTTATCTTTCATTCGTTCTTTGGTATTCCCATCGCTTTCGGCCTTCTATGACTATAACGTCAGACACGCAAGAGGCCGATGGTTCTGACTTTTATGGGGTGATCATCGGTATGTTCACTGTAATACCTGGAGGAACCCTATTTCTATAATCAGCTTATATGGATGTCATCGCACGTCGAAGAGGCGTGAAGACTAGGAGATTAGATTGCTATTTTTGATACTATCGCACTCGTAGTCCACTGTCTATTTCTTTCATACGTAATGTCAGCCTGTTGGCACAGCGTCAGAGAGATATGTCTCACGGGTTTCATGCATGTCACCTATTTTAGAGATTGACTCGCGCTATCCCGAGTCGATGATATAATGTATCATCTTGTGTACGGATTTTTAGTTTGATATGCTATTTTTTGCAGTTAGCGAGTGGCGAATGTGGTATCTATCTGTGACGGTCTTTGGCCAGCATGACATAGCATACAGCCCGTAATTCTTTTTAGAAAATGTAAATTGCTAAAAATTTATCCAGAATTTTTTAAGTTTTGGATTTTAAGATATAATGTCATGGAAACACTCTAATAGATTTGTATTCAGACTGCAAATAAAGATAAAAGAATAAATAGATTTGGACTTCCCCTTCATGAGCCTATGTACACGTTATTTATTTATCACTATTTTCTCCAGTTCGAAGGGAAAGGGAAAACCTGAATTATACTACAAAGTAAGAAGAAGAAACAAGCGAACAGGTGAAAGTAAGAGACGATAAAGGGAAAGGCTCAGTACTGAGACAACACCTCAGAATGAAAGCGACAGACGCGTCTCAAGAAGAGGATGAAGAAGGATCCCTATACAAAATAATATTTCCTAATTGCCTGACTCACGTAAAGCCTTGCTGTTCGGCGGTTTCGCAATCTTGCCTTATTCTCTATAATATCGTTCTTAATATATTACCATTATATTTTCGGGAATAGAGCTTTACGGGTGCAGCGGGTATTCATTGCTGGAGCGAAGTTCCAGGCCTAGCGCGCAGCAGATTCTATGCTTGATCGCGCGTAGATGATGTCCGCGCTCCTCGGGTTGTTAGCATATATATTTTGCGGTATAGTAAGGGAATAGGGATCATCCAACCTCCGTAGGCTTATCGCAAGTGACTTCAGTGGGTCATTTCGATGATAGAGGTAAGTAATTGCTTCGGGCCATACACCTCATGACACATTGATAATTCTACTTTTGCCGCTTCAGCTAACAGTTGCTCTGATATGATGACACTATGTACCTCTTATGTTTTCTGTTGAGTATTGTTATTGGAGGTAAGAGGGAAGAAGAAATATGACCTATGAGATTTATACTTAATGACCGTATAATATCACTGTGAATCATAGAACTTCTGAGGTATGCATTTTTGCACGACGAATACTAATTAATTAAATAGCGCTGGAATATCACCTTGGTTGCAGTTACATTAAATAAATAATTTCTGACCGATTAATCTAACTTTTGCATTACAATATAACAACTTCTCTATCTCTAACTTTGTTTTGTAGCATCATTACGGTGTCGAAATTTGAATACGAATGATTATATATACAGGTCATAGATTATATTTGCGACCGTGTAAGGATTCTTGATCTTCGTAGTATGAGTTGTCAGTTATAGCGTTCTGCAATCCCTTTGTACGTAACATCGTTCTATATAAAAATGTTACAACAGTTTGTGACGGATATTCGTGACGTGTTGCTCGTTTATCTTTGAATGATATTTCTTTTTTCCTCTCTACGTCATGCTTTTGCATGCGTTTGTTACTTGCCCCGCGTCTGCTGCTCTTTAGTTACCACCGTTTATAGATTTTCTGGTACATACACTTGTTGGTTTTTAGGTGCCGATAGACATAATTAAAATTGCATCTTAATGGGCTTAAAGGGAATTTTAGCATAACAAAAATAATAATCATTGAAATGCATACCCACTGAATATCTATATAGTTTCATCATATATATAAATGAGAGGTCTTTTGGCTGAGTAATTTTACTGGGTCCTCTTTCTTCCTTCTATGGCAAAGGGACTATCTGAGGAGGGAGAAAAGGAATTATGTTTTGAAGTCAACCGGGCTCTATACAAAAGCATACAAATGATTTATCGGGAGAGGATTGTGGTGAGCTTTTACTTTCCAGCCTGTCAGGATTATTATCGTTAGCGACCTCGATCACATTCCACGATACATTAGCGTGAGAGGTATTTTATAGGTTTTAAATCTCTCCCTTATAACTTCCATACTATTCTTAATTGTGACAATGAATCTTTACTCGATACTGAACCTCGTATCCTAGATATTCTTCCTACATATTTCCGCAGCTCTGTCTTGTATTTCACACGATGACGCACCTTGATATCTGTTTTCGCACTACGCTGGTGTAAAAGTTCGCAGGTGAATGATCGGCAACCAGCTCTAAGCTTGAGGCCGTCACTTCTTAACGGACGTTAAACTGTGGATTCTTCGCCACAGTTGACCACAACTTAGCTGGCCAACGGTCGCAAAGTTCACTAGGATACTAAAATCGCTTCACCTGTCGATCATATTTTATCCTTTCCTCACGGGACATCGCATTCGAACCTTAAATTAGTCACGCCACCTTGTGAACTTGGTGATTACGCTAATTTGCACTACTATTCGCATTTTCTTTATATATGATTATTTATTTTTGTATTATCTTTATACATATATTTTATTTTTTATATTATATTAAATATATAATATTATATATAATATTAAATATAACTTAATAATATTATCAATTATATATAAAATATATATAATAATGTATAATGAATAATATATAATAAATAATAATAATAAATAAATAGATAATATAATAAATTATAATAAATATAATATATAAAATAAAAATAAAAATAAAAATAAAATATAAATAAAATAAATAAAAATAAAAATAAATAAAATAAAAATAAAAAGGAAAATAATATTTAATTTTTTTTTTTTATTAATAATAAATAAAATCAAAATAAAAATAAAAATAATAATAAAAATAAAAATAAAAATAAAATAAAGAATAATAATACTAAGTATAATAATAATATATAAATAATATTATAATAATAATAATAATAATAATAATAATAATAATAATAATAATAATAATAATAATAATAATAATAATAATAATAATAATATAATAAAGGAAATATTTATAATAAAAATCAATATTATTAAATTGGCATTTTTGTAAAAATAATTGTTCATATAAAAATAGAATAATTTTTTCTTTCAATTTTATCTGAATTTATCTTATGAATTTATTTAGGGAAAATAAAAAAGATAGAATTTAAAATTCAATTATGTATATTTTTACTTTTATTGTTTAAATTCGCCTATATATTTCTTGTATTTCTACTTCAATTCGATTATGATTGCTAATATATACATTAATTTTTTTAAAAAACAATTTATTATTGCACTTTAATTAATAAGGAGCAATTGATACATTATTAATGAACTTGATAGTTGGAGAGAGCTAGGAATCTTTGATGTAAACAGTGGAATAAGGACTTTCGGAACATTAGCGAAGCACTTGATCAAGTTGATGTCGACAAAAATGGTAAATTTTCTCTGTGGGTTGGTTCACTATGTTATACACTTTTAGGTTACACTAAATTATTGGTCACTTATTATACACTTTTAGGTTACAATAAATTATTGGTCACTATATAATACTTCGCGCCAAAGAGGGGAGCGATTATACACTAAAAGGAACTTGCTGTTCAGTAGATGAAGTGGTCTTCTGTGAAGGCGAATCAACAACTGAAAGAGGAAGTTCGTCAGGAGTATAAGAAGCTTGATGTTAATCTCTCTGGTGCGATTTTGAGGGATGAATGAATCACAAAGAAGAATGCAGCCTGAGTGAAGACAAATACATTGTTAGTGATATGAGGTCCGCCATTGTAGTAAACATATCACCATATTGAAAATTATTTTTCTAAATTTTTCTACGATAACCATTATAAATCCAGTAGCAGCAGTGGTATACGTACTCCAGTTTATTTAAACGTACTACCAAATATATATTGGTAATGAATCATTTCGTCAGGTTATCCATCCAATTATAGTAGCAGTGGTATGTGGTGCCAATTTTATTGTACGTAATACCATACATGAATGAATCTTTTCTTCTATTCTAACCAAAGAGCTGAAGAGAGTAGCGAGAGTAGTTATTTATCATATCATCGACGGAAATAGCCACGTTAAACTAAGGCTGGTAAGCCTAGGCATTAACGGTGGGACCGTATCTATTTTCCACCATTCTTCATGTTGCTTGAGGGTATTCGTTACCTTAAAATTGATATTAGAGACGACGAAAATAGTCCCGTTAAACTGAGGCTGGTATTGCTGGAATTAATTGTGTGACTGTTGTTCTTGTCTTCACTGGTCTGCATGTTGCTTGAGTTTTTTCCTTTGATCTAGCCTTTTGCTGGGAACTGTTGTTATTTTTTGTCTGCTTTCTTTTCCATGGTGACTAGCTATGTAGGAGAAGTGGTACGTCTACATCCTCTTCTTGGATCTTCCTTTTTCTGTAAAAAATTTCTTCTTGCAAGGTTTTTAGACTTCTCAAGGCATTTCTTGAAAGGGTGTTCTTTTTCTTCTGGCTTCACCAATTATGTAGTCGAGAAGTAGTTATTTAAGTTACCTTTCCTGTTGTTCCTCCACTAAAAAGGTATGTGTTGATGTTTCTTGATAGTCCTTCGTAAGAGCTTCGTTTACGTTGAAAGACTTAAAGACACCGCTATTTGCTTAGTTGTTTCTCTGCCGAAGCCGCATCATTTATCTTATAGTAAGCTTTGTTTTACGTCTCCGGATATTTGAGATTAAACACCAATGAATAGAATTGTTAGAACCCTTTTTAACACATTTTTCCATGAGCTGCTTATAGGTTATATTATGGCTTCCTAGAATCGATATTTGCAGTTTGATATTCTAATGATATGTGCACACACAAACAGAATGGGTGCCAGATGTTCCAGCTAAGACACAAAACTTTGGCCTTAAACCAGCAAATGATGAAAATCTGATTTTGGGGGATAAGTGATCCTCTTTAAAGATTACATAACACTAAGGGTTATATTTTAAGAATATTTTAAATTATTAATCTTTAATATATTTTCGTATTTAGTAAATTTCTTTTTATCAATAAATATTTTATCTATTATGATAATGATTTTAATGATCTATTGCTCAACATAAACGTGGCTCTCTATACTGGTTTTGAGGGGAATATTCATTATTCTAAGTAAATTCCAGCTCATCGTAGTAATTTTTATTATTATCTCATCGCATTTATTATACATTTATTTGAATTTCTGATGGGAAATTTTTCATTTTCTTTCATAATATTTTATAATATAAAGATACGAAGAGAGAGAAAGAAAGTATGATCGAGAAGAGCGAAAATGAACAAAGTGATGTTAGAAGAATGTTATTATCGCGATGTATGATCGCCCGCGAAAGAATATCTGACTAAGAAGTGGCAGAATATTAACTACGCACTTCATAGAATGAAAAATGACATTACTTGATGATCGCTATATAAGATATGATAATATGAAAGATATAGTAATAAGAATAAGATATGAATAGTAATATATGGATTAGATAGATATGATGATATGATAGAATAGAGTGAAGTTGATTTACAAAAATAAGAAGGACGATATAACCAAAAAGCCAGAAATACTTTAAAGTGATTAAATTATTTATGAATTGAAATTAACTATTTTGGATAGAAATATGAAACAATGTTCTATCAGCAGAAGGGATTATTATTTCTATAAACACAAACCAATTGTTAAATTATATATACATTTAAAGTTTACTCAAAGAAATACAATCTTGTACTAGAATGCTATACCTCTCCAGGGCTACTGCAGTCTATCTAAATTAGTCATTTCCTAAGACAGTTGACAAACATCTTCATCCTAGAATTCCGGTTGCATATATTATATATTCTTCATATGTCCCGTAAGATTATCACGCATTACAGGATAGATCCTCAAAACTGTTGATGTGATAAAATTATCTCTCAAGCTATAATAAAGTTTATACATAAATTTATTGAAGTTATAATTAAAATATAATTTCTTTTAAATTTATTATAAATCTGTACATGAGTAACTTGGGTTGACGACTGCCTGAAAGGAAATGAATATATTACTTCAATGGAATTTTAGATATATATTTATAATATTATATATATATATATATATTATATTTAATATCATTATAACTATTTAGGTAATGTATAGAATTAGAATTCTCGATACTAAAGGTTTAAATTCATTTAATTTAAGTATACTTATAATAAATTTATTACGTTTAATAATAAATTTTTCAAAATAGAATTGAGTTTTTTTTTGATATAGTTACGTTCACATACATATTTTATCAAATTAATATATGTGCCTAATTGAAGTGCAGAGAATAATATTTCATATATAAATGTTTACTTTAAATAAAACTTATTTCATAATATCGTAGTCAGTCCATTCATACTTCCAACCCCACTTGTTTTCAAATATTAATTTATTCTATAGATTTGAATATTTTGTATCCCATTTTAATTCACACTGAATAAATAAATAAATATTGTTAATATTAAAATTATATACTAAGTTAATTCTAATATGCATTTTTTTTCACTTAATTATTATTACCCAATTATATTATTTCTACTCATATAGTACGTTAATAGTATTTTCATTATATGTAATTATTATATCTTATATATAAATTATAAACAGCATATTATATATATATAAATACAATTCTTATCACTTATATATATTTATATTATTCTCGACAGTTTTTGGAAGACCTCTCATTAAAACTTTACTTCATTTGCGGCTGCCCTCACTAACTGAGTTATTAAATAATTTCATGAATAAGCTGTTTATTTTAAAATTATATTCAACTTATTCTGAATAACTTAATTTGCCGCGGCGAAAGGATTCCAGGTGTATCTTTTCAACAAATTGATCAATCTGGTATTGAGGTGTTTAAAATATAGTGTAGGGGGTAGGTAAGTCATCACCCCCTTAACCTCCCCTGTCAGTTACGACTATATATATTTAATATTAGTATATATATATATATATATATATTATACTAATAATATAATATATTCCATTAATATATCCCCAATTCGGGATAATAATCAATAGATGGAATTAAAATTAATATATAATATACCTTGATTTTATTATATATATAGTATATTATTATTACAATATAAAATATATATTATATTAGTTTAAGAATTACAGAATTTATCATAAATAGATAATATTTAAAAAATATAATTGGATTTAACAAGATAGGTAGTAATAATGCAAGAATTTTCGAGAAAATCAATATGCCATTTGAAATTACAATTTTCTCGTAAATTAAAATTACTTTATATAATAATTCAAAATGAAAATGCCATAAAAATTCAAAAATATGTCTAAAAAATGTTATAACATCACGTGCGGCTATAAAATTGTCGTTTCTGACAAATAGGATCATATGCACGAATCTATCTATTCTCTCCAAAAAACAATTAATGCGGTCAGTAGCAGTTTGTCAAAGGCGAGTGTTAGAGTAGCCCACAAATTAACACTTATATATACAAATTTTATATGAATGATATATATATATATATATAATATTTTTATCAAGGAGGTTTTATATTAGCTTATATTTTATATAAATTTATATATTATATTCTAATTTTATTATCAGAATGATAATATATATATTATATATATATATTGATATATATATATAATATTAATATATAATAGTAATATATAATTAATATTTATATAGATAATTAAGATATAATTATTAATATATATATATTATTAGATGATAATTTATATATAGTTATATGACATGGGCTTTACGAATGTAATTTATATTTATAATAATTTCAGACTGTAACTCATTATATCAAGTTCGGTAGTAGAATAATTATTATATTTAATGAATTAAATATTTTATTAAGCAATCTTTATTTATTTTGTTTATTATTAATATTCTCATTTTATTATATAATATAAATTGCCTAGAACCTAATACCTAATCAGGAGGTAATAGACATTATTAGCCTTATGAAATTTAGTACCTGACAGAGATGTAGACTAAGCACCTACTCTATATAAAATTCTCTAGATGATAATAGTATACAATACCTTTGACGGAAATAATAAAAGGTAATCTTCCTTGAAACCTAACCTGTATATTTTGATAGATTACACTGATGATATATAAAATCCTGATAAAATAATTTTTAGTGGAGAACAGGTAGTGGATATATATTATATTAACTTACAAGGGGTATGTAATAATCGGGTAGGATAAACTACTATTATTCAAACATTTCTTACTGTGTGGATAAAATTTATTTTCATTGAGATAGTAACATCCATAACCTTGACACAAATTGATAATCACCTAAAAGGATAAGGTTAAGGTAACCTTGTTGTTATTCTAAAATTACACATACATCACTAACCTCACATATCACTCGTCTTCACTTCTGCCATTACACCTACTGTCTCCTTCCATTTTTATAACTATTCTTCAGTCCTAGTTATACCCTCGTATGCATATTCGTTATAACTCCTCCATCCGCATATCTACTAGCTGTTTCACCTTACTATGGCCTCAGCACCTTCAATCGCGTATATATGATATATTATATTATATATATATATTATATACTATATATAATATAATATATATATTAAATATATTATAATATTATATATTGATATATATAGTATGTATATTAGTTATATATTATAATAATAATATATTTATATATATATAATTTATATATATATATATATATATATAAATATATATATATTTTCTTGTGTCCTTCAACAGACAGGTCATTTTTAGGACTGATAATATTCTGAACAATAATTACTAAAATAATTATAATAATAATAATTAATAATAATAATAATAATAATAATAATTAATATATAATAATACATAAATAATAATAATAAAGATAATAATAATAATAATAATAATAAAATAGTAATAATAATAATAACTACTCACATAATAATAATAATATTATTGCCAGTTGTAGAGTGTATAAAGGCTTAAACTTTTACATTAATTAGTATGAATTGCTAAATAGTTTAGTAATCATTTGAAATCTGCATTTCAATAAAATGCGTGGAGAAATAAATAAACTATAGGAGACTGAAAATGCTTGCTATAAAGAATTCTTATTTGTTGTGTGAGAAAACTAAACTTTTTAATATAGTCGAAATTAGTATAATATTATCGGGCACTCTCTTCTCGTTGTCTCCATCACTGTTTTCTTTATTCTTGGTCATTTATTGCGGGACTCAATGACATTTCGATAGCATGTTAACGACGCACAATCTTTCTTGCATGTTCTGTAACTGCTGTACCGTGATCCTACATTAGGTTCTTACGTCGTTTGCAGCTTCCTCTCTAATCTGTCCGTTATCGCGTTGTTTTCGAATATCTTAGCTCCTACTCTCCTCTCCTTTCCCTCATCAACCATAATTGTTCATATACGCAACACGCAAGTACGAAACGTTATGTTCTATACACAACCGTATGCTTTGCTTTATGATCTATAGGCAGCGTGCATGAGTTGAACAATGGTTCTCATGGCATACTACATCCTTAATCTGATTCACCTCATATGTGACATTTTATTGATCTCATTACTGGCAAGCGTGCACCCGCATGTATACTGGTTATTGTTAACCACAAATGTACTTGACGCATGTTACTCTCTTCATTACCGCCAATTCTCTGTATCCTCCTCTGCATATCTCAGAGGTCCATTTATACCGCTCAAGTCTAAATTGATATATACAGTCATAAATAGCTAGTTAATAGGGGTATCCACGCCTTGCTCTCAAGGAAGTAAGTCTTATATTTCATCGTCTTTATACTTATGATCGAGCGTGATGGTAAAAATAATGTCTGTTTTGCAAGACCGCTGATAAAGACTAGGTACTGTAGGTGCAATAAGCGTCCATGTGTAACTATTATGATCGCAGTTTTTTTTTTATCTTCGATTACCGTACGATGTTTGGAATTTAGTGGAAAGATTTGGCGGATTTAGAATATTTGATAGAAAATTGGCTTTTAAATATATATGTAATGATTATTAATATTGTTATGGATAAAATAGGTTGGTTCAGCTACTTAATTTATCTCAGTTTTACGCCTATAATAACTTAAGAAGTAAATTGTACTCTAGCCACAGAAATTTGGTCTTAATATCGTTTTTATAAGATTATATAGATCATGATTAATATCTCATACAGATATTCTATATAAGTATACTATATTTTTATTAATAATTTAATATATTGTAAATTATGTTAATGCTATTATATTATTAATTTAAATATATTAAAATAATATTCAAATAAAATAATGTAATTAATAAATTTAATTAAATAGTTAATGGGACCAGTAATTTACTAAAAGTAAATTGATAATAATAGAATATAAATATATTATATTATTAATTTATTCTATCTACATTTCAGAAAAGCCTGTCAGATTTCATTTTCTTAAATTACCTTATATCTTAGATCATGAGATATTCTATTAATATATACTATTAATTCCATATGATTTCTTCATTGCACTATTGAGATTATTCTCTTATTGCTGTAAATACTCATAGATATTATTAATGTATTATAAGCTACACTATTCTTACTTAGGGCATATCTATGGTTTTTCTTGTGTATAACTAATGCTTCATTACATATCTCTTTCTCGTGATTCTATTCTTTATATCTCACTATTTATTTAATTTATTTATTTTTACCCATTATATTTTTTATCTTTATATTTTATTATTTTATTTTTATCCTTTTTTATATTTTATCCTTTTTAATGTTTTCGGCTTCTGTATTAATTTTATTTTCTCTTATCTTTTTATGGTTTTTATATTTTTTATGTTCCTCTTTTATTTTTTTACACCTTGCTGCATTTATACTTGTTATATTATTAAATTTTTATACATTTGTTTATTTTATTCATTCATTTATCCTTTTATCCCTTACTTCGCTTTCTCGGTCCATCTATTCCTTGCTTCTATTTAAAGTAGTTCCGATGGAGGATGAAAGCCATTTATGAATGGTTGAGGATCAAAACTCGCCATGGCGATTACTGGAATCATTTCTTTTCGGATATTACTACACCTTTTTAGTTAAAAGTAGTGAAGAATAAATATAGTTTTACTTTAATATACTTATATATATTATATAATATATATATTATTAATATATATATATATATATATATTAATTATATTATATACATTACATAAATTGATGTAAATTATATATATATATATATATATATTTAATTTACACTAATTAATTATTATAAACAATGTATTAATATAAGTATATATTATATATATATATATATATATTAATATTAATATATTATAATAAATATATATATATTTATTATTAATTAATTTAAGTTTTATATACTGATATTATATTTAATTTTATATATATTATATAGTATATATACTATAAAAGTATATATATATATTATATTATATATATATATATTATATTAACCTATATTTATATTATAGTAAATATAAATATATATATTATATTTATAATTACATTAAATACATCATAACCTATATATATATATATATATTTACCGTAGTAATTTATATAAAATATCATATTAATTTACACTTGTAACAACTACATCATCACTGGATTAAGAGCCGTTATTCAAGAGAGGGGCACTAAAATAATAACAATAATTAAATAAATAAAATAATTAATAGGGAGGATAAATTTCTACCGTAATCCAAGTACAACTTAGCCATAATAACCTTAGATATGATGACACTCTTAAAACGTAGTACTTAGAATCTTACTATATTAATTGATATTTATAGAGAAGGGAGATTAAAATACAGCAGCGAATAAATAACAGATTGAAGAGTAAAGAGATTTCATAGTCAAGAGAGGTTAGACTGAATGAGAAAGATTGAACCACAACGAACAGTCTCTTGGTTCCTCGATAATTCACTATACAGTAATATATACATTATAGACGAAAGTTCAGGTCATATATGACCTACCTTTATGCTATAGTATATATATATTATATTTAATATAAGTTATATATATAAGATAGTATTAGAGTATATGTTGGGTGTGTTATAGTATGGTCATATGTATATTTAGGTTATAAGTGATTACGCGTTTAAGCCTTTTGTGGCTTTACTGGCTTGCTCGCCCCTGTGACTACCCTTCATCACAGTGTTCGAGAGGGCCTTTGGCATTTGTGTGTGTGTGTGGGTGGTGAGTGAAAGTTCATTGTGGTGTGGAATGGTAAAGTTTGGGTGACCGGCACGGAAGGACTAAAGAGGCTGGTGTATGTGAAAGGTATATACAGGTGTAATTGTAATGGAATGCTAGAGCTATCTCCTCGAGCAGCCTGCCGACGTGGGAGTTGCCTAAATCGTAAAGAAGACAGTTATAATCGCATTATGGATTTCACTCAAGGAGTGCTCAAAAGTGTGAGGTTGTAAAACTCAAGAGGTTGGGTCTGTGATAATAATAAGTCTTTTATTGGACTTCGAGACGCTACATACTCCGAAATGAGAGTTGGTGGAACCGCATAGTCCACTCTTCACGCTCTATAAATAGACGGTAGTAATAAGGTAACTTCTCTTAATATCAGAACTTATTAAGACCCTTTCAATGGTATATTGAAGTCAGCCTGTGATCGAGAAAGTAAAAAAATTATATAGAAATAGATTACCAGTGCAAAATAAACCGAATCATTCCAGTTATTTTGGAGGATTACTACCTATTAGCAAGCATTGTGACATGAGATTTGCAAGAAAGTCTATTGTTTGATAGCAGACCTCAAGATAAGGTTATGTTGTGCCACAGGAGATTGACGAGGAGATGGACCGTTTTGAATAGTAAATAGATTGGTAAAAGTATTTGAGAGGTGTATTTATGGGATTGGCGATGATGTGAAGTAAATATGAATTTTCTAAATAAGAGGATCAAATATATGATAATTGAAATATATAGGTTTAATGCGAAACAACACAGACGTGATAATAAATTACCATTATACATCGTGGAGAGACAAAAAGAGTAGCGAGAAAAGACCTTACGTCGACGACAGAATAATGCCTCATAGATGTCCAAAAAGAGAAGAGCAGATTAATGAAATATGGCGAGGAATAGGAGAGTGTCATCGGCATTAGAATGAATAGAGTCTGGATATTAGCAGGTATGAGAGTTTGAAAATTTTTCTACATAAATAATTAATTAGGAGATAAAACAGAACCTTTCGGAACACCAAATAATTAAAAAGATAATAGTAATGTAAATATATAGGGTGCCTACAAACAAGTGCACATATTATGATGAAATGATTGAAATGAAATATAGATCATAGTGAGCAAGTTGAGACGGATAGGAAACCCAATAGTGAAAGGAGCATTGGATATAGTCTTATTACCCGAGTCATAAAGGTCATTTCAGTATAATATAGTTATGAACTGTCTCCAATTCTAACTCTCTATAAGTATACCCCTTAGTTCTATGAACGGCGAAAAGACCAGATTAATTACAGTGCCCCGTTATGTGTTACAGAACTAGTACAACCACGTTTAAAATTTCCTCAGTGAGCGATCGATTAAATATAGCTATACTATTAAAAGGAGGGAATGAGATTCAAGATATATAAATTTAGCCCTTTCTCCTAAACTCATTTAGTATGAATAGTAATTTTGTACAACTTCAGATTTATTGGTAATAATATAAGCAACGAATTATTAGCTGTAGGACGATAATAAGATGGATCAGAGACGCTTCCCCTCTTCGGGATCGTCTCCGATGAATATTAGCGGCGTTGTATCCGGAGCATGCTGAGGAAGAAAAGTGGATATATTTTTATGACGTAGACCAGAAGATGAAGAATCGAGGAGTAGTGAGCTCTAGCGTTCAGGAACAACACACTCCTGACAAAACACCCTTCAAAGGACTCGGGGGATCTCATGCACCCGGTTTGAAGAAAGAAATACGGAGAGAGGGTTGCCGAGAGGAGGAATTAGATGAGAAAAAGGAGAAAGTGGTGAAAGCCAAAGCGTTTTGTTTAATATAAGGAGATTTGTTAGCATTCGCATACATAGGATATGGGGCAGTTCCATAATTCAACTAGCCCAGTATCGAATTGAGAAATACTGAACAATCTTTTCCTCTTCACATGTGTACCAGTATGAGAGAAGTCCGAGACCCACGTCAATATGGGAGGATATAGACGTTGAGGTTAGGCATTAAGTTAGAGAGGCTTCGGCATTAGATGAGGAAAGCTACAGTCTCTGAGAGGGAAGTAGTGGAAAGACATTAAAAGGGTCTGCTTCCATTAAGATAGCGGATACCAGAAACACAGACAATCGGTAGCAGTAGGAGAGAAGATTTAAAATGCTATTAAATCGAACTTAGAGGGATTCAAGGTTTTCGATTACGTTGTTACAGGAATGGTAAGTTGGGTATACCAGGCATAAACGTCCAACATTTAGTCGGAAATTGTCGACAAAAGGAGTTATAATGTGAATTTTTCCATTTTAGAGATTGAGCCTTCAATCTCTGAAGAGGAGTAGTGAGGTAGATTGAGCGTTTAATAAACTATAAATAGATGGTGTGTACATATAGGTATATAAGGTGATATAGTTTATTAGATGGGGTCACGGTATGAGATAGATATTAGTATAGATGAATGAAAGATAATAGATATACCATAAAGAAAAATGAGAGAGAGAGTAAGTGAGTAAGAGAGAGAGAAGAGTAGAGAATAATAGAGAAAGAAAGAGAGAGCAGTTAGTAATAATATATTAATATTTAATAGATAAATAGATTTAAATATGAGAGAGATGAGAGAGAATATAGATATATTAGACCCCTGAAGAATGATAGATAGATAGAAGAGTAGATAAGATATAATTATAAGATAAGAGAGAGAGAGAGAATATTATCACAATATTAATGATTGTTATCATTACTATTGAAAGCCAAAGAAAAAATCTTTATGTGAATCGTTATTAAAATATTTATTTAATGCATGATTGTAAATATGGAAAAATAATAAAAATAATATGTTGATAAAAATAAATATATATTGAAGAAAATAATGTATAAAAAACTCAAAATATAATACAAAAAAGAAAAAAAATATAACAAAAAAAAAATACATATATAAATTCTAGTATCAAAAATTATAATGTAATTACATGTTAATTTTTTTAAAAGGTAATAATAATAATAAAAAAATATTATATAAATAAACAGATTAATTAACTATAAATATCATAAATATTAAATAAAATTAATTCTTATTTATAATTAAATGCTTATAACGTTAATATACAAATTAAATAAATAAATAATAAATTTTTGAATAATAGTGTTGTCTAATTTAATCTTTATCGTTCAGAATTCATTAATTTTAAATAGATAAAAATTGCTTTATAAATATATCACGTATAAATAAAAAAATTATTTATAAATTTTGATTTGTGAATTATATTATATTTTAATAATATTAACATTTATTGTTTAATATTCTCATTTATAATATATATTATATATATTATTTAATTTAATTGATTGATTATTATTATTAATTTTATTTATTATTTATAATATTTAAATTATTAATTTATATATATTATATATATTATTATTTATTATTATATTATGTATTTTATATTATTATTGATTTATTATATTAAATTACCATACTTTCCTATGTCAGTTTTACAATATGGTGGTATGAGGTCTCATTTATAAGAACTTATAAAGTTTTTATATATTTATTTACATTATTATTATATATTATATATTTATATAATTATTATTATATTATAATTTTTAATTCGTGTTATCATAAAAATTTCAGACTATGATTTTGTCTTATATTTTCTTAATATTATAATGCTGGTAATTTTATTATACTATATTTATTTATTTTAATTATTAATTATATATCTATTATCTTAATATGGTCTGATTAAGCCTCTTGTTAACCAATCATAGGAACTCGGTATGTAAAATATAATAACAAGTTATTATCAGCGTCTCTGTTATATTAGGCAGTAAATATATATTTTCTCGTGTCATCGTCTATGACCGGTGAATCGCTCTGGTACTACATAGCAGTCAGTTATTCTAATTTTACTGAATGCACTAAAATCTATTAATTTTCATCTGATTTTGAATGAACAACATAGAAGATCTCCTTCTAGACTCCAATATTACCAATTCTACAATAAATTTAATATATGGTAGTCAGTAGATAGAATATAATTATATCGTTTCTTTTACTCACATATTAGTTTCTATATATTGTCATTCATTTTCTCTATTTGAAATTTTTTTTTTGAAAATATATTTGAAATCTGACAAATGAACATCACAGTCTTGAATAAATTTTGAAAAAAAAAATTTTAGGAGTGATTTTGAATATTTTAGTATGGTGAAATAAGTGTTGATAGTAATTGTCATATATATTTTTTATAATATAGTAATTATAAGTTTATAAAAATAATTCTGATAATGGCATCACTAATAAGTGAGTTATTTTAAACCTCTTTAAGAATATTGACTCAAACACGAGTGTTTAATATTATCATTGACTGGTATATTGTATAGCTTATTTTATTGATTTGTAGATTTGTGTGCTCAGCGTTTTCCAATTTGGCAACTGATTGTGGTAGATAAATTTTCTTCTCATTTGATTATGAATGTTTAAAATTTTAGAAAAAACATTACATTTTTAATTGCGTACATAAAATTATCAATTTTTGTTTTAAACAAAAAATAATATTTTGTAACTTCTCCAAAAATTTAATTATAACTATTTTTATTTAAACAATAAATCGTTAAAATTGATAATATTTAGAATATATATATTTATATATAATACTATATAATATATATAATATAATAATTTATATTATATTATATACAACCTATATAATATAGATAATATATATATTATATATATATATTATATATATATATATATATAGAATATAATATATATATAATATATATAATATATATATATATGATTACAATGCCTAATTAAAAAAGTTATAGACATGGTAATTCCTTTATTTAATAATAGAAATTAAGAAAACACAGATATATTTATCATAAATATATGTAAATATCTTCATGAATACTTTTTAATTAAATTAAATTTTGATCATTTTATATTTTTATTTTATTTCATTATTAAATTTAATTTAGTGGGGATGTATATAATTATATCATGTTACTTGAATAGATTCTATGAGCTTAATTTAAGTCGAAAGCTTTTTTGCTTACTCATTACTTTGATATAAAATTTTATGATAAATTATTTCTAAGAACTTTTAATTTATCTTCTATTTTCTATATCTTTACTCAAGTCGCCATCCTGTAACCCTTGAAGAATTAATACATTTCATAATATTACTATTAGCGTTCACTTAGCTTATTGAGTGTGTAGTAAGTGTAAACATTTATAAGTTTATTTAACTATAATATTAAATACTTCGCATATATATTATATTAATATATATATAATACCCAAATAATTATATATATATATATATATATTAATATTATAGTAGGATATATTTATCATACGTTAAGATTTAGATTATAGTATATAGAAGATGATATTGATTTCCATAATAATGCTATTATTAATAGTAGTATGATAACTATATATATATATAATAATAGATATATTAATAATAATAATACCTAGTTATTATAGTAATAAGATAATATGAATATTAATATAATAATATATATCATAAAGTATCTTCCATAGTACGACTTCAATTCTATGATCAAAAGATTCATGGAATAATCAACTTCTGGTCAAAGACTGATAATATGAGTAATGGGGATTGTATAGGTGGAAAATAAAAATGAGAAGAAAAAGATGAAAAGAAATGAAGGGTTTAGGAAGAGAAATAAAAATAATTAAACAATATTTATAAAAAATCTATAATGTAATGGAATAGTAATATGAAAAATGTATGCTTTATAATGTAATGGGAGTGGTATGTAAAAATAAAAGGTAGTATTATCAGAGTGTAGTATTGGCTCAGAAAAGTCATACATCATTGTTGGTGTGAAGATATAGCATTTGGATATTTGCCTAAAGTGGTCAATCGATTAACTCTCGCAGCCTCGTTAATTTGTATAAGAATGGTTGAACGTTGTTTCTCTAATATATCTTACCTGACTAGGTTACTTAACGAGGGAATAGGCGGTTCTGGCACAACGCTCCGCAGGTAAGAGGCATGCGGGCGGCACGAATCAAAAGCAAACACTTTGCATGACGCCTTGGCTGATAATTCCTCAACGTCGCTTCATCGGTTCGTATGATAAGGCAAAAAGAGTATACACTTGAAAGGTGAGTACATAATAAACAAAGATTTTAGAATCCAGTAACAATCTTTAACTTTACCTATTGAAGGTCCCCACTTACCAAATGTGAAAAAATACAGACAAGAAATATATATTTGTTTTATAATGCAATTATACAAAGTTTATTAAAATTAATACACTACAGAGCCGGGATTACAAGTGTTTATCCGAGTATTCAACTGTGTTTGGGATAATGTACCCAACCGTGGTGTGTCTCTTATTTTTAACGGGGTGTCGTGTCTTCTTTGGCAAGTTGTTAGAACACGAAAAATCACTGAGAAAAATACTTTTTGGATTTCTTCCAGAGTTATTTCGGCAGGTTGCTGTTCTGGATCTCGAATCTTATCCAATTTCAAGTTGGGAAAAATTAATGTTTTACAGGTCGTTTGTTTCTAATTATGAGCTATGAGGTTCTGGTTATATACGTTCTGAAATAAAACATACATTATATAGGAACAATATTTTCTTTTCCAGTGATATTATAAATTTTAATTGATATAGGAATCAAAGGCTGTTCGGACTTCAATTTTGATTTATTTTTTTATATTTTTAATTATATAAATATGGTCTTGCAATTTTTTATTTTTTATTTTTTATTTTTAATTTTCAAATTTTTTTTATTTTTTATTATTTTATTTTAATTTTTTATAATTTTCTAATTTTTTAATATTTTAAATTTTTTATTTTATCAATTTTTATTTTTTTTATTTTTTATATTTTATTTTTTTATTTAATTTATAATGTATATATTATATATAAATGATATAATTTATAACTTTTAATAATAAATTTAATATTTAATTTATAATTTTAATTTTATAATTTTTCTTATAATATTATGAAGATTATTAATTATTATTATATATAATATCATACTATATTTATATAATTTATTATTATTATATTATTCTTTATATTATTATTATTTATTATATTTATTATAATATAGATTTATTATTTTATATAGGATATAAAAATATGATATGTAAATAAAATATGGAATTAGTAAATAATAACACTTATTAATAAATAATTAAATTTATTTAAATAAGAGAAAATTAATTAAAGCATAAGTAATAGAATAATAAAGATATATAATATATGAATGAATTATATTTAATTATTATAAATTAAAAAATTATTTAACAAGAATAGCTATATATTGATATTAATAATTAATATAATTATAATATACATCTATATATATATATAATATATATTTATATATAGATTAATATATATATAATATACAATAAAGATATATTATTATAATATGATATATTATAATATATATATTATATATTATATATATATATATATGATATAATTATATATTAAATAATATAAATATATTATAAGATATATTATATATATTAATAATAGATAATATAATATATTATATATATATATATTTATAAGATTATAATTGTTATATATATAGATATTAAATGTATATATTTTATGCTAATATTAATGTTCTATATTTCAAATATTTTAAATTAAATTTATATATATATATATATATATATAGTATAAGTTGTGTGCGCTCTTGTCTAACTATTAATATTATTTTCATAATGTAATAATTTATATATCGCCTAAGTTGCGTTACGGAGTATAAGGAAAGGATACGAAATGTGTTTACTTAATTAGTATATGAAATTATATAAGTATAGCACGTTTAACACTTATAATGACTATAGAATAATATATATATATATACTATGATAAGATAGTATATAATTATATATATATATATAATTATATATTATATAATATATATTAGAATATATATATATATATATAAGTAATTTATTATAATAGTATATATAATATATTATATATATTATAATAATAATTTAATGATAATAATATATATTATATTATTACTTATAGTGTAGAAATTCGTTTAACGAGTATTTATTGTATATAATTTGCAATTTATGTTTCTTATATTTTATTATTCTTACAAATAAAATAAATAGTATATGAGTACTTATGATATGTGTATATGAAACTATAAAAAATATATTGAATTTTAAATTTTTGAAGTTGATAATTCAGTTTAAATAGTATTAATATCTTCATTCTGTCAATTTATTAGCAGTTCTTATAGCTATAACTTGCTGGTTGGTGGCCGAGTTGGTTGTGTCGTTACGGAACGAGATAATACATGTATGAGTGAAAATGTCAGAAGTTAGATAAAACGTATAAGAAATAATATATGATTAACAGATAATATTATTATTACTCCCAAGTTCATGCATCTCTGTATCTGTTATTTATCTTATTTAATTGTGAACTTATATTATTTATTCATTCATTAGTTGTTAGCAAACACCTTTGCACCAAATTAATAATACATTAAAAAAGTGTATTCAAAAACGGATTCAGCTATACCATATAGCAAATGTAATATCTATCAGATATAACTTTCTAAGTTTTTTAAGGGAACTAAAAACCTTAAACGTTATATATTAATAGTTATTTTTTGTTTTAAAATTATATAAAATATGATATAAAAATTCAAAAATGTAAACTGTATGCATAAAGTTATAAATTGAAATACAGAGCAGTTATTTCTATGTATTTTTATTTTTTTTGTTTAGAATTCATCTCAAATAATTAATAATATATTAATATAATAAAAGTATGAAATGACTGTGTAATAGAAAAATTTCTCAATAGACAAAGAGAGAAAAATATATGTAGTAAGAGAAGATGGATCATACTAGAAAGGATATGAGACAAAGTTGCTGAACTCAATTATAAAACATTCTATTTTTCTAATACTAATTAGTATATTTATTATCATTATATAATTTAATATATCAATATATACACTTTTATTATATATTATTATTATATATATATTATTAATATTAATATTATATATTATATATTTAATTACTGTAGTGAGAGTTACTTTATTATTATAAATAATGATTAGTGATGTATGTGATAATATTTAATTTTTATTACTCATATTTTTTTTTATTCCTGCTTTTTATTATTATTATTATATTATTATAATTATTATTAACTTATATATTAATTTATTAATATTATTATTATTATCATTATTATATATCTATTTGAATCTATATTTATCATTTCTCACATATTATGCATAGTCTTAGTATAGCTATATAAAGGATATATATATATAATTTATACAATTTTTTGTATTTATTATTTCTCCCTGTTATGATTTAGTAAGTCTGGTAAAATAGAAGATAAAGTATTTTAGGTTTGATTGTCGATTCTAATATATATTTGTTTCATTTTTATAATTTATATATTATTTTTCTAGATAACTCAATAATATTTTATATATTAAATATAAGCTAATTAATAATAATTAATAATAATAATAATAATTTAATTAATAATAAACATTATAAGATAATTAATAAAATAATAATTAATAATTAAATATTAATAATTATAAATATAATAATTATAATAATAATATTATAATTATTAATAAATAATAGTAATAATAATAAGTTAATAATTAATAATAATAATAATAAATAATAATAATAATAATAATATAATATAATAATAATTAATAGTTTAAGAATAAAAAATTAATAAAGAATAATAATAATAATATTATATAAATATATTAAATATAAATGATATATTTATTTACAAGACATTACTATATAATATATATATATATATATATATATATATTAAATAAACTATACATACTCAAGTTAATAACTAAGTTATTTGCATTAGAGGTGAGGGTTACGAATATTACTTTTTTATAGTTTTTACAAATCATACCATTTTAATATTTATCTAATATAAACGATAAGTTAATTAACACAAGTCCCATAAATGGCAATTGAGATAGTAGATATTTTTCGTTATATAAATAGCAAGTTAAGTCAATATAATATTGTGAGCTAAGAGTTTATTTGGTATAAAGATTTATAAATATCATTGTGAAATGACCTTCGGATATATATATAAATTATATATATAGCGTACCAATCATTTTCGTACTACTAAACTACCTGTATCAGGTTAATTCCATACTAATATATAATTGACTACGTCTTATACTTCTTCTATAATACACTCACCTATACTCTACTTATATACATATATAACACATTGTGACCATTTGAGTTTTCAAGATTTTTCGTTAGCAATTATTAATGTTCTTATCTTTCTTATTTCCTTATTATATATGAACAACAAAATAGATAGCCTATTATTCCAACCCGTTCAATATTATGGCTTTCGTTCAGGCTATCTTACGACCATTTCCTCATGATAGGTATGTATAATTATGACAAACGATACCTATCTGGTAAGTGAGGGGTCGTAATGAGTAGTATTGCTTGAGTAACTCAGATGCGTTGGCTGGGATAATGGATAATAGTGTTGTAATTGAGGGCAGAGACATATACCTGAGTATACCCATAGTTGACTATTTACGCAATTATAGTCGTTGAGGCGTGATAAGTACTTAGTATTAGCATATCCCCTTTATACCCCAATCTCTTAAATAACGTCTTAAGAGAGACTGCATAGAAGACCTGTCCCTAGTATCTCAAAAGCCTCAGTAGGTTCAAGTACTATAGTATTCAACATCTCGAGGGGGATAAACTGTGCCGGGGTCTGATATACCTAATTAAGTTGGATATAGTATGAACCGTTCTATAAATAGTATACATAAAACATACCCTTATATGGATGTGTAATATAATAATGAATCTATCTATAGCAGGATATTGCTATATCAGTGTTACCAGTTACTCAATCTCTGTTCATTCGGATTAACTAGATCTGCTGCGACTCGATAGGTTGAGTTGGTTTCATTGTGATGCTGTAGGCAAATTGCGCGTAGTTGCTAAAGCTTATTAATCTCTTCTACTTAACGTTATAGTCTTGTATGTGGTGTCACTTCTTGGCACAAGTTCGTTTCTCTCTCTCTGCTTAGTCATCTCTGATATTAAGATAAATTATATATTTTTAATTGTGAACTTTGATCCAATGTCAAAATGTTTATATGTTGTCTGTAAATATAATAGTAATATATCTATATCGAGTTTTGCATTTTTACTTTCTCTTCATATGAAGATATTAATATATAACAATAATTTGAACTAATAAATTATGTGTTTATTTTAAATAGTACAAACTTATAAGATGTAATACAGATAAAGTCTAGCCTTAACTTATTGATGTGAAACTTCAAGTTTTGATTAATCCTAGTGTATCTTCAGTGATTGTACTGTGTGCACAGCAGATGCTAAACAAATAACCTTTCACTTCTGACACGTGATCACAAAATTAAAAAAAATATTTACCTATTTTAGTTGAGTTGCAATAACTATTTAATGTCTATATATGAGATTGAATAATACTGTGTTTATTAACTCTTTATTTTATTATCCTCTGTATCATGAACTTCTTCTATTATACATAGTCTCTTCCAACCCTGTTCATTTTTATGACTAGTCAAAAATCTTTGTTTATTTTTATATCCTTTTTACTTTTATTACTCCTTAAATATAATATCGTTTATTCTAGGTAGTATCTGTTTCAGCGAGGTACCATATCAAAAGCATCCACAATTACGCCTCATATATATTATTAAATGATAAAGATCGTTTACCATTCCAGCATATATATTAAATACCTAACATTGTATATAATGAGCATCCTATGGTATGTAGAAATCTAAGATTAGAGATCTTTTGATTGAAGTTTATATTTTACGCATACATCTCGACCAGATAGTTTCAACCTATAAAGTGCTTTATTTCGTTACACACTTATTATATGATCATCGGTAAAACGAATTATTATTAAATCAATATATTTGATAAGCTTACATTTCTACTTTTTATGATTCGGATAGAGTAGAGCGTTATTAGTGTTTCTTCCAATCACTTCGTCCTTAATTTATTTACTTTCTAATCTTCTTGGGAAATAATAAATATATATATATATAGTTCTCTCTCGCTAATTCTTTTAAATATTAATCTCAGATTTTCCTCTTCCTATACTCTCATTCTACTCTCTAATGGCCTAGTTATACATATAAAATTAACGAATAAGTAATCCATAATTTAACCTTTCTCAAAAAACATTAGCTGCCCTCAAAAATGAAAAAGCATGTAAGCTACCTCTTTGACCTTAAAAATTTATCCTACTCACCAGTACTTAATATTCATCTCTATACAGCAGCAGAACTATATAGTGGGAATGAGTAGTGTATTATATTTATTTCTATATATATAATGATCTAAGTATATTCAACAAATTCTTGCCTAATACCTGAAATTATAGAATAAGTTCCTTTGGTGAGAGAGTTGCTGTTTTTAGTTCACTTCCAGCAGTCCTAATTGCTAATTTTATGGTACCTTAACTCTAAGTCATATTCTAGCCTAGCCCCTACTGAAATTTTTTTATTTGAACCACTCTCATGTCCATACTCCATAAAGATAAAAGTTCTATTTTTTACTAGTTTTCAAATTTATTTATATAAGTTTAAGAGCAAAAATTATAATACTAAAGAGATCTGAGCTTTAAATGCTACGTATTACTCTGTAGCTTCATATATATATTATAATATTATATATATAGTATTATTATATATAGTATATATTAATATATATATATATATTATATATATATTATTAATATTATTTTATATATATAGTATATTATATTATATAATATATATCTATATATATAATATCATATATATATTTATATAGATATATATTATATCAATCTGTTCTAAATCCCAATTATTATTATATATATATTAATATAATTATATTAATATAATTTTTAGAAATTATACTATAAATTAATATATATTATTATATATATATATTAATATTATATATATATATATAATATATAGTATATTATATATATATATATATATAAATATATATATATATTATATATATAATATTATATATATATATATAATATATATATATATTATTTAATAAACCCTAAGTCTTCCACACCATTTGAAGGATAGTAAAAGCATTTTCTGCTACAAGTACAAAAATAATTATAAGAGAGTGTATGGTGGAAATAGAGAAAAGGTTTTCATTTCAAAAGAATATACCAAAGCAAGAATAAAAATTAAGATTGCTCAACGTGTATACTCTAACTGAATGTAGGAAGATTTTTCTGTTTTCTCAAAACCCACCTTCAGACTTTTTAATAAATAATTATTTATTATCAGTAGTGTCCAACATTTTATACTTTCAAATATTTATTCGCTCTTCCAATATTGATGGTATGCTTATATTTTATGCATGCCACTTCCAATGCATGCTACATCTATGTTTATAAAACTTTTACTTCAAAACTCTCCTACTCCTTTATAAAATACTCTAAATTCGTTCCTCCGGTCCCCAATGGATATTGGATAAAGATTCGAGAGGTACAGACAGGTTAAACCTTTGTACGATGACAATAATTCTTGCTTGGAAGAATCCCAAGGGAAACTGAATTCCCGTTTTATTTCTTCAACTGACACCTTCCTAGACGACATGAATAGATTTCGAACTTTTGTCTCAAATTAAGACTAATAATTACCCTATGTATTCGGAGATATTGCTTCCTTGTCTTTTTAGGTCTTAACAGGCACGGTATTATCTCACGCGATATTATTCTTGCCAGTTGTTTGACTACGTGGTGAGGAGTGAGAGGCCATATCATAGTTGGCTGAGAGAACCATCGTTTGCGGACACGCATCTTTAACGCTTTTATCGGATACTATGTAATTTTTGTCTCCTTAAATCGAAGTGCTTCAGGAGAGAGACGAGGACAGGTGTGTTGAGCGGTGCATAGCAGCTGTCTTCTCTATGAGGTGTCTCATAGCCTAGTGACCAACTTTTTAATTGCACCTTATTTTTATACAGAATTCTGGTTAAGTTACAGTAACCATATATATTATCCTAGATCCATCAATCAGTGTAAAAACTCCCATGCTGAAGTTAAATAATGCAACTCCTCAAGATCCCTCAAAGTTCATCTCACTAAATGCAGTGGTGTCATATTGTTTCATATTTGGATAAGCTTTACTCCCCGCTATATGTGAGAGTTTTTTTTCTTTCTCGACCATATCTATTAATTTGCCTTAACTCCTCTACTCAAGTGAATTGCCCAAGAATAATTTATTTTGACGTACGTATCTTTTGAGTTGTATATATCATTTTACTAATTCCGGCGTTATATATACTTGTTATTCAATGATAAAATAAACCTTATTGTCTACCAAAAAATGCTATATATATATACGTAGTTGAGTCTGAAACTGTGATCGTTTTCCAGTACTACATATAATTATATACGGGTACATTTATCCATATTATAAACACTGAGGTGATTAGGCATCTTATTATATAATTATTATTTTAATTTTGTATAGCATCATAAATAAGCCTTCTACCAGTAAACTATGATTGTTGTTAGGCCTAGTCATATATGGTTCGATTCACTGAGGAGACAACTTGCCATCTCAACGTACGTTCTGTTTTTTGACGCTCAGAGATTCATTTTTTTTTTTTTTGAAAGCCGTATATAGTACATACTGTAGTAATGGTAAGTCTACATTATTTCCTCAATAGGCACATACTCTCTCAATTAGAAATTTGAAAAGGTCATGAGAAAGAAATTTGAAGCAGATATTTTAGATAATATATTTTATTTTTTCACTGATATGAATTTACTTACGAATAAATATATTATATTCTATTTTAAATTTTTACCTCAAAACTTGCTTCACTTTTATATTTCCATTCTGGTTTCAACACCTCAACATCTGCTTTATATTTTACCTATGAAGGAATACCTGATATTTCTTTTCCCAAGTTAGAATAGTAGATATTCTGCGACCTTGAATTAAAAGGAACCCTGGTAAAGTTTTCCTACCTTGCAGAATATTCGACTTATTAAAGTGCAATTGAATCATTTTTATTCTTTATGCAAGATAACACAAGTTTTAAGCATGTACTAAAGCATATTAGAAGATTTAAAGTTTAATCCGTGCAAACGATGTCTATCAGTTAACTTTTTTAAATCTTTATATTTAAAGAAGAATACCAATTCTGCCGATTTAAAATTATTTCTATCAGTGAACATTTCATATTATAATATTTGCCTTGAAATTTCTGTAAAAATAAAGATATCAAGGTTTTTGTTTAAAATGAATCCCTCATTAAATAATAATATTTTCGTTTTTATCATATATTTTTTTTTTGACTAATTATCCTGAGTGAAAACAAACTTGCATTCCAGTAACCAAACGACATGTTGAAAACATAATTTAGCTAAATAAGTAGGGTAGATGTCCTGTTATTAGGATTCTTTCGTGTATGTATACAACTCTATCTCTTTAGCTTTCCTATCTACTTATTTAATACTTTATTTATATATAATACTGCTATACATTTATAAATAATATTTATAAGTATTAAGAGTTTTTAGCTAACCTAATTATTTCTTATCTTTTAGTCAAAAATTATGTTAGAAAATTACTTTATCTTATTGAACTAACTTAATGCGCAGTTGATCCGCAATTCTAAAAGGCACATTTTACACTCGTAGATAGACATTTATCCTCGGTGATGCTATTTTCTTCAGTATTCGTTATTCTTATGACAATTTTATGACTCTACATTTCGATGCTATATTGTGTCACAAAATTACATTTATTAACTATCTATATCATGATAATATTGCGGTCATCAGTTTAGCTTTTCCTAGATAATATATTTTCCTTACATAATTATGTACTCATTTTGTGTAGTTTCCCATTTAATATTCTATCTTACGTGTTAGTAGAATCTTGTATCTGTATAATATCTGTCTTACTTACTTGTATTATATAAATCTTTGTCTATCCTCCTTTAAAGATTTTCAACGTCAGCAATTCGTTTGCTCGTAACTATTTCACTGCGCATCTGTAAATATATACTATTTTATACTTATCAATTACATAATCAGTAATCATAATCTATATATAATTACATATACTACTTTAACAGATTCACACCTGTAATGAATAATTCATAATTCAGTTACATAGCTTCCTCAAGTACTCACTCGGTCGAGTAGAGAAAACCATTCCAAGTAACATATCTTTATTACATTTCTTTCATGTCGCGTTTACTTTACTCTCAATAGGTTATAGTTATTTATATAAGCAAACATCGCCTATACCCGCGATAGGAGTGTTCTATATGAGTGATTATTAAATAACGTTCTCACTTAGCTGTAATATATATATATATATACTACTACATACTCTATTAGATTTAAATACCCCTCTATCCTTTCTCTTGAATATATATAGGTTCAACTTACCGATTGGTAATAATATATAATAGTTAATAAATTATATCTACTTATAGCCTCTTAACTCGATCGAACGTGTCCCATATGTGTTAGCTTCGACGAATATCCGCGGGCATTTTCTTTCAGCTAACTGATGGCATAATATTCTACGAAAAAGTCGTTCTAATTAATAAGCTTAAGTCTGACTAGCTTGATAACACCAAGTCATACAAAATTATCTTGTTTTAGGGTTCCGATACGTATTCCAGTTAGAAACCTTCCCATTGGATATAATTAATCTGCACTCATGACCATTTGTTATCCTTTTAGTTATGAGCGCAAAATCATTTAATTCATTATCTTCAACTAATATCACGTTAGCAATGGAGTTAGCTCATTAGTGCAGTATTATTATAACTAGATTTATTATTAATAACTAACTACGCTGCTTAGCTACTATTGTTAGATAAGATACAAATAATACTGATAACGCCAGACTGCTAATATCTATAGACTTTAAGTGAAGCAGTAAGGCGGACGAATTAACTTTATTATATACAAACACCATTTTAATATGTGCAAACACCACAGTTACTATATATACTAATAATAATATAACACAAGTCCATTACTAATATTATTTGAAATTATCTAAAATAAGAACAAGGATTGAATCTAAAATAGATAGCAACAATACAATCAATAATTAAGTAAATTCATTACTACTAAATAATTCTTTATTTCACTTATATACATAAATTATAATATAATATCGTTAACTCAACTCTTCTGCCCTAAAACTACTCATTGAGTGAATATCTAATGTATATGACGTACTCTTCAAAAATAATATCATAAATTAAATATAATAATTAATAATATTTAATTAAAGAATTAATAGTATATAAATACTAAGAATAATAATAATATATTTTATAATTAATAAGTAATATAATAATATATAATTAAATAAT
>JABUQX010056350.1:12500-38738 GCA_015478945.1 Trachelipus rathkii | reverse complement strand
TGTCACTGCTCTCCAAGCTCTCCAAGCTCTCCTCCTTTTGAGTTCCTACTTCTCTTTGCTACTTATGTCTAGTTTTCTTTCAAACCGCTCAATATCAGATGTTGTTAATGGGGTGATCTTATTCTTTTCTGCAATTCTTGTTAAACCTAAATTCTCTTTCTTTCTCCTACTTTATTTCATACCTTTCATTAATGATCTTCTCACCTGCGCTCCTCTAACTCTATTCACTCATATTGCCGATGACTTGACCCTTCATTCCAACTCATATCCTTCTGCTCCCTCTCTTAACTTTTAGAATTGCCTCTCGTCGTAATCTTTCCGATTCCATATTCGCTGATCTGGATAGAATTTCCGATGGGGTCGTCTCAAACTTGTGAAATACAATTCTTTAAAAACCCAACGTCTGCAAATCTACTTCTCCAAAACACTTCTAACGTTTCTATCTCTTTAGACGTTCTTCGTTCTCCTGTTGTGACAATATAAACATCCTTTCGCTTAACATAAAATCAAAATGTCTTGGAAAACCCTCTCGTCACAACATGTGCGTTAGGCGACCCTCAAAGAATCTGAAGTTCTGTCTTTAGGACTTGCGGAGACTTTGTGAGGCCTGCTTCTCAGTGCCCCAGACTATACAAGGTCTCATCCGCCATGTATGGAGTACTGCTTTATATCTGGTAGGGTCGTTATGTTTCACGGCGGCTTTTGGACAGGTCGAGTCAAAGGCCAAAAGGCTTATAAACTAGTTTCTGTACTTTTCAAGTTCACTTAACCCTCTATCTTTGCGGCGCGATGTTGGATCTTTATCTCTTTTCTAAGGTACCGCATGCGGCAGTGCTCGAGGAAACTTATCACTCACGTACCACCACCTTTACACCACCCTCGTAGCACAAAGGGTGCTATATCTGCGCACGAGTTTTTGTGTTGACATTAGCACCCCCAGGTTTATTCGTTCCAGAACATCCTTCTTTCCACCCACCTCTATTCTGTGAATGTCTCTGCCATCTGTTGTATTCTTGCTGAAGTCAAACTCCTCATTTTAAAGCACTGCGTCTGTGCTCATAGCGTAATTTGCACTGATTGTTTGTGACTTGAGCGTACTATACCCCTATCTGAAAAGGGCTTTGCCCGTGAATAGTGGTGACAACTGCTAAAAAAAAAACCTTGGGTAGCCAGATATGTGGCAAATGAACTGAAGCTCCTTACTCACCCCATCCAAAACATCATTCAGATTAATCCCAGAAAAAGTCTCACTCTCATCAACATTACCTCAATCACACAAATTTTGACCTTTCAAACTTTAATTTAACCTTAGAATTCTAGCAATCACATACACAAATTACCAATAGCTTCTTTACCACAATCACTAATCAGAATGCAAATCCTTCTATCCCTTTCATTCCTCTTCACACCACACCAAAACACATTTCACACCACACCATTTCATATTAACCGTTTCCGTTTCCCTTATTCATCGTTATTTCAGTCACAGCGAGCAAAAATCAAATTTGCCTTTCTAAATACATCCATCACCTCTCTCCCTCTTCTCCTCAACATTTATTCTTTTGCCATTTCATATACCCATTACGATTCATACATTTTCGAAAAAGATAGAAGGCCGCTTTACGACGATCACGACCTTCTCCGAGGCATGCATTAGCATCCTGGCAAAGACAAGTGCGTAGTGGGCAGCCAACCTAACTACCAATGTCCCTTAGTCGCCTTCTACGAACGCAGGACATACATGTGGGGAATTTTTTCCCCACAATTTGGATATATGGGATTAGGATTCTGTAGCGATGTTAGCTAGAAGAGGAGGTGGAATATAAGTATGCGTATATGATATGTGGATATAAAGTGGTGTTTCTAAGATGTTGTCTGGAGGATGAGTGGTTGATAACGAACGCAGAACAGAAAGGTGAACCATTAGGCACTTGAATGTCATACATACCATAAGCAAAATGAGATATATATATATATAATTATATATATATATATATTATATATATATATATAGTATCATATATATATTATATTATATTATATATATATATTATATATATATATATATATATTATGCAAATTAACCTGCAATAAATTTGTATTTATGTAAATACCCCCTGATGTATTTACACCATGCTGGGATTCGATCCTGGACCCTTGCAGATGAGTTGCATAGGTTAAGACCACTACGCTCATCTGAAGGGTCAGGATCGAATCCAGCGTAGTGGTAAACAATGCCGACACTCATCTGCAATTGTCCAGGATCGAATCCCAGCATTGGGAAAATAATAGTGTATTTATATAATATATATATTATGATTATATATTATATATATATATATATAGTATATATATATATATATATATATATATATATATATATATATATATATATTATATATAGTATGTATATATTAATATAATAATATTATTTATTTTAAATTAAATATAATATATATATATATATATAATATATATAATATTATATAATTTTTATTAATATTATATTTAATTTATTTATTTATAGTAGTAAAATATCATTTTTTAATTTTTTTTTCGTACCCCCCTCCTCCTCCTGCTACATCAGCCTCCTCCTAATACACTCTCTACGTAACCCTGTGATATATAATATAATATTAATTAGTTATTACTAACTATTTTTAATTATTGTATTGAAAATGTAAATATATATAAATATAATTTTCATTCTAATACATGATTATTCATGTATAATATTATTATTGTACCAACATACATTGCATGTAGAATAGTACTTAAAATATCATAAAAAAAACATCATAGATAATGTATGAGGGTATACGATATAATAATAGTTACTCAGATTTATAACCATAATCAAAATATATAATATAAATCCCCGACATAGTAATTACATTTAATATCAGTCCTATGAGTAAATGCTCTATAGAATAAAGCTACATTTAGAGATGCTATAAGCCTCACTGTAGCTTATAATATTATAAAGTAGGTACGTTATACATATTTGGAATTTCACTCCTTCGCTTGACTTTCACCTCCTCTCGTCTACTCTTTTCTTCATGGTCGTTTCCATTTCCACCACTGAAACTTGTGATGCGTAAAACCTAACTTCCATCCTTTCTTAATTTTACAGAGTGTGTCTGACCTCTTATCCTCTAGATTCGATAATTTATCATCCCAAACTATAAATCATTATACTAAAAAACCCGATTTCATACAATGATCTCTAATAGCATCCACGTTCGTGCATACACTGTATCACTCTTAGTGCTCGATTGACTCAAACTCTCTGCATTCTTCCACCATTTTAATTTGGTATGATCCTCCTTTTGCTAGTCTAGAAGTTGACTTCTCTCCTCTGAGCGAGGCTTTTTAGCTTGATTTCGGAGTAAAGAGTTCTTGCCACTCTTCCGGTCCGACCCATTCTACAGTTGTATATATAAACCGATAATCTTAGAGAATTTCATACTCTTTTGATAAAACTCAACTTCTTCATTATTCTACCCTATAAAATACCTCCCAACTTTAACATCCCCTTTTAGATGAGCTCTAATGTCATTACCCGTAAGTCAAACAAAACTATTCTAGGACAACAAAAATAGTGTATATGTCTTGAAGTATCCTCACATCAAACATCGTTTTTCTACAAATGGCAAACTCCAATAACAACTAGAATTCTTTTCAGATGTCATAGTTGAATTTATTATTTCTTCTGACATCAGATACGCCAATTTATGACGCCAAAAAGTCTTAATCGACACTGTATGGAATAACTAGCTCCTATCACATTTTGGAGTGGATCCCGGTATCCACCATCATTTTGAATAGAGCTGAAAGCCTAATTGGCTAGAAGACCTTATAAACACAATATACTTGACCCACTTATCTCTGCGTCGTGTACAATAGGGTGAGCCTATTACGTCTCTTTTTCCCATATAGCATGATTATCAAGGCCACGGTGCCTCACGAGTACCATTGACCCTCTCGCATTCTCCACCACTGCTCGTCCTCGTAATACAAGAGAGTGCCTTTGATTCTCATGAAAAGTGTGTGAAATTGGAGACTCAAGGAAATTTAACTACGGTGGTGTACCTCCTCTTTCAAACACATCTGTTTCTGTGGATACTCCTTACCTTCTTTTATTTCCCAGGCAATTATTTAATCTATTCCTCTATATATTAAGTTTCCCGCGTCCTGACGTCCATCCGAGTGAATAAATGCGTTATGCCAAAAGGTAAGGTATAGTTTTACTAGTTCATTTAATTTTATAATTTTTATTTTCTTCTTTATGTAAATTTTTTTTTTTATTCTTCAATCTATATTTATATTCTAATATTATTTTTGTGCACCCTACCATCTTATGATTATAAGTATGGCATTGTCCACCTATGTAGATAGTATTGTTATCATGTAAAAAAATACAATTAACAAATAATAATATATATACATACTATATATATAACTATATATATTATAGAATTATTTAGATAATATTTATAAATAAATAATCTTAATATATATATTTATTGTTATATATATATATATATATATTATATGATATTAGTTAATATCTAACAGTCAAATATGTATATATATATATATATATATATATAATATATATAATATTTATAATAATTATATATTACTATAACTAATCATATGCTAAGTAATCAAATTACCAATAACTGACACTATTAGATACACACTATGATTATTATCTATTAACTAATAATTAACTATTATATCATGAGTTTTTAAAACACTATTTCACATTATTAATCAGTATGCTAGTTTTAACACTAAATTTCTAATATTTATCACTAAAAATCTAATATATTTTTTCAAAATTCAGGACTTAAAGGGTATATTTTCTTTTGACGATGACAATTACTGATTGTTACGATTTGTAATAAAAATAGTACGATTTGCCGATGACGTATGACATGCTCATTAGTCATTGACATTTATTAATACTTTCCCTATTCAATCTTATTATTATTATTATTTAATATATTAAATTTTAATTATATATTATTAATTATATTTAATATATTTTATTATTATTAATTATTATTTAATTATATATATATTATTATAATATTTATTTTAATATTTTTATATTATTATTATTAATTTATTATATTATTAGTATAATTATATTATTATGTAATTAATTATGTTATAATCAGTAGCTTTTGTTTTAATATATAAAAGTAGTATATTTACTTTTATGCTTCCTAATTCACGATAATGTTTTCTATTTCTAATTTATATTCAATTCATATTTATTCTTAAAACTATTCTAGATAATAATTTACAAAGATAAGTACTGATGATAGTGACATTATTTATATATAATTATTATGAGAACTGAAATGATTTTGCATTATTTCGGGAGAAGTTTCATTCCAATAGATTTCTATGTATATAGTTGATTTTAATATATTTATATAGAAAGAATTTTAAAAATATCAGAAGAATGTATTTCTTTTCTTAAACAATCTATACTGAGTGATTACCCACAACATAAACTAAAGGGTAGTGCCTCTTGATGCCTTAGATCTGTTCTTAAATGTTTTCTGCAGCATTCTGCTTCATTTATTTTTTTATTAAGATATATAATATGATTATTGAATAGGGGATAACGTATCATTAAACTTTTACGCTATGATCTTTGTCATGACGGTACCATTTGCGTAGATTACGACATAATCTGAGTGTCAAAGTTCGGTCACTGATTGATAGCAGTGTAAGTTAGCTCTGAAAAATAATTTTATTATATTTCATACCAAAATTGTAATTTATAAATGTATGATAATACTCGGATAACAAGCTAATTCGTAGGTTTTGTATATTTGAACTTGAGCTGTTAATAAACTTTGCGGATTTTATTTAAACTGAGCTTTATATCAGTGGACACACAGGATGTTGGTATTCTCCAATAACAATTTTTATTTTATTGCTAGCATTTCATTCCTCATTTTATTTTTTATTGACTAGAATATATTCAAAATACCGTCTAGATATTATGCTCTTTGGAAGATATTATCTCTCATCTTTCGTGATCGTAACGGACTGAGAATTATGGTGCAATCACGACTATTGAGTGTAATATTTAACTGATAAAGTATCTACTATCTATAAGTAGAAACTTGGAGTGAGAATTTTCTATGGTTATATATAATTAGGTAGAGTATAGATTATAAACTGTGATTATTGTAGCTGTTTAGTAGATTATTAATAGTGTTGAATTAAATGCCACTTAGCCTATTTCAGAATTATTATTCACCCAAATTCTTTTTGTCAAATTTAAAGTTTTCACGTCCTAATATATTGTTAAATTTAAATATATTTATATCATATATATAGAGATATATATTTATATATTTATAGTGATATATATAATATATATTGCCTTTTTATTATATTATAATATATTAATATAGTTATGATATATCCTCTATGAATATAATAATTATTAATGTATAACTATATATAAATACATAAAATTATAAAATACACATTAAAAATAAATTTATTCATTAATACACACATAAATACACATCTATACATAAGTATAATACTACTTATATCCGCGGTGTAATAAGTCTAATTATAGATGATCAATAACAATAATTTGTATAACAATATAGTATATACTAACAGGTTTAATATATAGTTTATACAGATTTAATTTTGCGCGGAAACATGCGTATCGGGATAGTCCGTAAAATGAAGGAAGCGGAGCGCTGCAGACAGACATGAATGAGTAGAGAGAAAAAATTGAAGAAAAACCCAACCACAAGACAAAAGGCTGAGAAGACAAAAACCTTGTAAATCGCAACATTTGCCCTCAGATGTTGAGAGAGCGAGAAGCTTTTTTAAAAGCTAGAGAATAGATTATAGAAGCTAAGGGTACTATGTAGACTGAAAAGAAGCGATATAATTAATTGATTTCAGTATCAGAATACTTAGAAAATAGTATAACTAGTGAAACTAATATGAGTGCTGAGAATAAGAGTAGTGAGAGCTGAGCAAAGTGTTCAATAGGTAATCTTAGGGGGTTAGTGTGCAGAAGAATGATAAAGCGGAGACACCGAAAACGCGCATGTATATGAGCTAGTGCAGGGCTAAGAGGGAATTAAGGAGAGTTCACAACAATGACGATACTTAAGTTCGATATTATTTAATAGTGGTATAGGATGACTGAGTACTGCGAGATTGAAGCAATTGTATTGCGAGAGTTGGTGTAATCAGCGAATCCTGCAACGTGAATCTAATTAGTGAGCATAGTTATCTATATGACAAGAGAATATGCCGCTGAAGGAGGGAATGTTGAGTTGGCAGAGCTGATTGTGAGAAGAAAATGAGTATAGGATCGACTAACAGAACAATGTGATATTGCGTGTATTTGTGTTCAAGGCCGGGGGTTCCGAATTGGTATATGAAGCTTGATTTTCACAAGGTGAGACGAGAGCTTGTCGACAGAGAGAGCTATTGGAAAGGTGAAATGTACGATAGAGCTTAGAGATGAGAGATGAGACGAGACGAAGCAAGTAGGAAGGTCAGGATGCAGTTAGAGTCGTTAGTGAAGAAGAGACTCGAAGAGTGAGATTTTAGAGGAGAGAGACGTATTATTGAGTTATGAGAGTATCGTCTAGGCGAGGAACGCGAAATTCGTCAAGAGAGGCACGAGAAGGGTATGATGAGGGGAGACGGTAAAGAGTAGGGGGGGATTTCGTTTTCGATCGGACTGAATGTAGATCGTTCTATTCACTTCTGAGTATGACTATTTGAATCCCGAAGAGGAGAGAGAGAGAACAGGCCGAGAGACTCTTCAAGACGCTTGAGTCTTTACAAGCGAGCTTACACCCCCTTCTTTGTGGAGTCGAGTTTTCAGTCAGGAGAGCAATTAGGCTGATAAAATAATAGATATCAACCTAATCCAGTAGATAATAATAATCATATTAATTATACTCATAATATAATAATAAATAATAATACATTTAATGTCAATAGAAAAAGTGAAATCGTTAAATAGTAATGATAAGTCTGAGGAAATAGAAGTAAACTCAGATGTCAAAAAAGGGAATTCAAAGATTATTGAAAATGTCAGTATAGTAATAGAATATATAGAATATTCTATTAATAAATATAGCAAAAAATCAATTTTGAAATTATTAACGATGATTATAAAAAATTATATATTAGCATAGTATACAGAAGATATTTAGTTAGTGTATAATTATGTAAGATAAGGTTATAGATATTAGTTAAATTAATAATAATTATTGTAATAATAATTAATATTAATTATGATTACCATATTTAGTATCGGAACTACCACAATTAATACATTAGGATAAAATATAATTATATATGGTAAAAGAATAAATAAACTTCATCAATTATATAATGAATATTTATATTAATTTATATATACTATAATATATATTATATATATTACTATACATATTAATTATATTATAATTACGTATATATAAATAATCTAATATATATAATATATTTATCAGAGTATATAATAATAAATAAACTAGGACTGTAAGTTAAATAGAATCAAATAAAATAGATTAGAGGATGTAACCCTAAAATAAAGGGATATATTTTATTATGAGATAATAAGTTAAACGCGTATGCCATACTCTAATATATTAGTTATCATTAAATAATCTTTTTTACTTAAAATATAACATAGTGCTGCCGACTAGGTGTGTTCGGCCAGGTGCTGATACAGTTATTCCAAGACACTTCGTTGAATCAAGCCATTACGAAAAAGGCAACTATCTGACTAGGAATGGTTATTCAATGCCCCTTTAGGGCTTTCCAGACGAAGCGAAGGAATATGAAGACTTTTCTTTTCTAATGTGACCCAACACAATTTCGCAAAAACGAGTTTCGCTTATTCTATCAGTATTTTAGTGCCGCGTTTCATCATCTACGTTTAAATCCATATTCAGAGTTAAACCTATGGATAAATTTGTTTTAAACCAGAAATGGCTTTCCCAACACGGTTTAAGAGTTATTCCAAGTTTAAAGTTAAACTATCACTGTACATGGTTCTACCGTCGATTTAGATGACCTTCGTAAACTTTATTTTTTAAGAAAAGGCTACTCCTTGTCTCTTTCGAATTTCGTCGTTATAGAAACAATTACAAATATATAGAAAGTACATAGAAACATCTAGAAACTTCGAAAATAAATATAAAAATAAATAGAATAGGTGATCTCGAGAAAATGTGAATTTGATGCAAATTAATAAATATGTGGGAGTGTGGTATTTTTCCGTTTGAGAAAAATTTTGGCCTAGTATCAATACAGAAGAAAGAATTGATATTTTGTTTAAATTGGTTAATCACTCACAATATATCAAGGTGAAATATCGCCGTACCCCTAGAAATTTATGTTCGCCTGCAATATCATGAGAATTTATTTGATTAATGTCGGACGGATCCTTGTGTGAGGTCCGCAGAAAAACTCTGTACTCTAATGAGATAATTGGGGTGACGACTATGCAAAGAACTGTTCACTCCCTAGCTAGGCATATCAAATAGGTACCGCACTCCATAAATAGAAATAATACATGTTTGAACAGAGTTAAGTATATGGAGAGATACATTTTACCAAACATTAGTATAGGTCGCGTCTCTGATCTGAGTCTTCCCAGCTTTTTCAAAAGTCATAATAAAAATGTCTCAAGATTATACAGAAGTAGGGATCAGAGACTTTTTTTCTATCCATTTCAAATTATGAGTGGTGACTATTCGATACCTCTACTTATGATAAGTAGTAGAAGGCTCTACTTCTGACTGATGTGGCAGGCTCATGAAGTAAGTATTCAACACAGCTTGAGTAACTTGGAGAAAAAAAAAAGTGGATACTAGTTGATATTGAATGCGTTTGAAGGTGTGCAACCGATATAGGAGAATAATTAGACCCGATGTAGAAATAACGTAAATTTTAAAATCTTAGAACTCAGTAGGCGCAAGAATTGCTTATCAATGACTCAACATACACTAGGAAAAAGAAAAGAAATCCACGATAAGACTATGCTACGGATAAAAACTAGAATCCCAAAGTATACATCTATCTCACCAGAAAAGGGCGGAGGGAGTATGGGAGAAATCCAGCCGTTGTCCCGAAACTTTTTTTTACAACTTTCGACCCTCATATATGAATTAATAATCTCTCAAAATCTGTTCCATATTATTCATTATACACCTTAGTCTTGTCGTGCAGGAATTATATAATTGACCATAACCCTTATTACAATGTAGATATATATTTTATGTATATATCATATAGGTATAGATATATACCAATGAGTGAGCAGTAAGAGAGGTACTTAATTGCCTAGTATAATCTTGGAGTTATATTAGTATAATAATTTATTAGAACTAATTATAATATATAAAAAACAAACTCAGCCGGATTTTTATATGGCTATATAAATGCGAAATTCTTGCGAAATCGAAAAAAATGAGTTATAGCTGGGATTTTCTGCCTATTTTCCTCAAAGTCTCCAAATTGTACGGATGATTTGTTTCAGAGAGAAATACCTGGAAGCACTCAAGATACTAGATCAAAAGTTACTGGAATCAGAGAAGAGTGTGGAGAATCCAATAATATTTAGTCAGTAGTTAAATTGTTGCAAATATTAATATTGAAGGTTTAAGAATTGTTTAATATTAATTTACAGTCAAAGTCGACCTGGCATTTTATTAAAAACTTACAAATTATTATGGATACTGAAAAAAGATGTTAATATATAATGATAAATATATAAATGTATATACATTATAGAAACAAATGACTAAAATTAATTTAAACCTTAAAAACTAAATGGCAAGATTAATTTGTAATTATTAATACTTCATTTGACATAATTCTAGTATTAGTTTATCTTTTTAAAAAGCAATAATAGTAATTATATAGGTTAATAGTTCTAATTGAGTATAGTTTGGTTCATCTCATTTATCAGGTATTGATTACCTTATAAATATGTATATGTTAAAATATGTAATGTACTAAGAACAAAATATATATTGAGTTCTTGGGCAACTGATTGTCTTTGAACACATGTGATAACATATATTTTGTCTATATTTCATTAAAGTCATTGACTAGGACCGCTCAGTTAGAGAACCCCCATGAAAAGCAGTCGTTAGGCCCCTCATAAGGACTTAAAGAAATCTGACTGTTCGAATAGAATTGGTTCGGCTGTAAGCTCGTTAAACCATATAGATGATCTTTGAAGGTTGATTTGCAATAACGTTAATGTGCTCAAAAACCCCGATAAGCTATGCTGCTCATATGTTTTTGATAGAATAAATCAACCATATTCATCAGCACCTACTAACTATAAAATTATGAGTATACAGAAGCAATTGTATAACAATTATTAGACACAATAAAATTGATCACTGCGAGGGCAAAGTCTGGCATTTAAAATCAGGGTTCGTTGTCACACATGTGTTCTAGCCCAGAGCCGACGCATTTCTTTGGCGGTATGTGCGTGAAATAGCATGTGATAGTTGTGGTTAGTCTGATACCCACTCACAAGTCTGTCAGCTTGGTAGACAAATGTACTACGAAGAACGCGGTTAACTATATATATTATAAATATATATTAATATACTTATATAATATATATATTTAATTTAAATATATATTATATATATATATATATAATAAAATTATATATATATTAAATATATATATATATATAATATATTAATATAATTTATAAATAATAATATTTTTTAATAATTAATATATAGAATATTAATAATTATATATAGTATAATACTGTCATATATCCTAAGCCTTACACTTATCTAATCCAACCTACGAACCTTAAAAGTTACCGATTACAAGTAGATCCATATACCTATGGCCAGTTTATCATCAGATCGGCCTGGCGGAATGTCCACTCAAAAATGCAACACGGCCCAGACCACACACTCTTTTTCCCAACACCTCTTAACCTTATTATATCGAGTCAAGATATGCCGACAAAATGGGAACCTTATACAACTCTGAGAAATTTATTATTTTACTGTGTGTTTTACTAGTGCTACTTTGGAAAAATGCCAACGAAAAACCTAAACCTAAGCAATAGGATCTTGTTTTTTATAAGTTGAATGAAGATTACTGCTTAAGATGCTTTTAAAGGATTAATCTCAAAATTATTTATCTAGTCTTTAGAGAGCTCGAAGACAATTTAAACAACTAACAAGAATAACGTACTCGATAACATTGGATATCATAAAGTGATTAGTGAGGAAAAGGCACCTAATAATTAGGATTATTTTATTATATATACTCTTGAGCATAGATTTATACTCAAAGATCATATATTGAGGTGAAACAATTTTAGTAATATAGTACTATATACTACTTGAAACTTCCCTAATGACTAGTATATTTGAAAATATCTGTTAACATAACTTTGACAAATTCTCTTTATTGCAAGTCCTAATACTAAAAAGTATAACACACAGAGTATATCTACTTTAAAGTTCTAATATTTTTTGATTTTATTAAGCGGGGTATAGATTATGTGTTACTGTCGAATACTACCACCCGTTATTTCATGCTAATACTAAATCTGTTATAAGCATTATAGACACGCTCTGAGATAGAAATTTTAATTTTCGTCACCAGTATGAATAATCGAGTTGAATACACAAAAAGGACATTATACTAAAGTAATTCACAACTTAAAATTCACAACTTACACAAGCAAACATATGATTTAACAATAGAACTGATTGACAATATGCCATAAATCTCATCTCAACGTTCCTCACCAGCCATGCCAGCTCAATAGGGAAATAAAAGTCAGTCGGCATCTGTACCATATTCTCTATCCTCGTGAGAAATCCTAGTATATCGAACGGAATCACTGATCATAGAAAATCTCAGTAAACGTAATTGTGCCATGACATGTCTCTAGTCTTTTGAGAAGAGGAATAAAGGTTACAGTACTCGGGAATGAGTGTCGTAAGTATATTCCCTATAGCGTTTTCTTTATAAAATGCCAATATTCGTGATTCAGTATACTTTTCATTTCTATCGCCCTACTATGTATGGTCGTATGAGGCCACTTTACAAATTTGCGAGAATCAAAGAGTTAAAGCTGTGATCAAACAGAAAATATTAACATAGAACGTGTTGAATATATCCGGAGTAGATAGATAATTTGGTGAAAAATACTAGTTTAATTATGGTGATTATACAAAAACTATATTAGCCTTCAAAGTACACAAAGTTATAAATCTATAGATTTTAAAAATATATATATTTATATATATAGTTATATTTGATTATTGTTACAATAGAAAAAAAATAACTTATGTATACAAAAATAACATAAAAAATCGGAATATATAGTTCAATTTAAATGATGCTATATATATATATAATATGATATATGAAGTTATAGATACCTACCTAAAATATATTACCAAAAAAAAAAAAAAAAAAAAAAAACAAAAAATAACTCCTCCCCCAGTTCGAAAGGTCTCAACGACCTGTGTATCTAGGTTAGTGGATCCTCAGGGTACATTGAAAATCGTTAGAAATATTCTTTTCGTGATCCTACTTGTGCTAATTTTCATGTAGATACAGAAGCGGTTCGGCAAAATGCTTCCTTAGCTGGATAATTTATATGCCTAAAACGGCTAAATCCCCGCAATGTGCCCCGTGGCGAGCAAGCACCTAATACGCGGATGCCGGGAGAAGTGGTTTTAGCATGGACTAATAGAAGTCTTGAAAAAGTAGAACTGGATACAGAAGTAAGATGACCGGAGTATCCTAGAGTTAGAAAGAGTTTAACTCTATAAGAAGCATAAGGGTAAGTCAAGAAAAGTGTAGTATAATGGGTTTGTCTCCAAGACGATCAGTGATACTAATAGTGAGTTGTACTATCTTCTCGTGATTATTGTAAATAGAGAAATGTATTCTGCGAGTTAATAAAATTTTATATTAATTTGAGACTATATTTTGGTGTATTTAACATTCATATCATATTTTTAGTGTTTTGTGCAAGTTTCATAAAAATCAATGATAGGTTCTCACTCACAATTACCAAATATTTATATAACAGTATATTGATATATATCAGAATTTATCAATATATTGGTAAATTGATATTACTCAGATTACACAATCTGAATAAACTATAATTTACCAAGAGTAGATACATAGTGAAAAAATGATACAACAGTCCCGCTCGCATCCGTCATCGCAAGCGAATTATCCGAGCATCTATCCTTATCGAATCATACCAGTATCCGTTTCACATTCTCTCATCATATCTCTTGCCATTTCTTCAGACTTCTTCTGTCCCTTAAGCGGGTAATCTGTTTTTTCAGTCGGTAAATAAATGATGTATCTTTAGTCAGAGATATAATACTACTAAGACATACAGCAATGCTAGTAGGTATTTATAGACAAAAATAATAATATAATTAAAACATCCCGCGAATACATCCGCAGGGCCCGGCATAAGTGCCGGTTATAAAAAAATAAAAATAACATGACCACTATGCGCCTGTTTAAGGGATGTTTGGAATGAAATTGCGGACTTTCATGAAAATGTGACGATGCCCCGCGGAAAGAAAAGAAAATGAAGAATGGACATAGGTCAGAAAGATATAAATTCGCTCCATCTGAAAGGCAAATCAAAGATATGTAAATAAAAAAAATAACCAACCGCGGGCTTAGATATTTCCCATATCTTAACGTTATCGAAGACATTCCAATTACGCTGAATAGCTAAAATACAATTCATATCGATTGGAAAGAAGTATTGCTCAAAGAAAATTTTTGCTTCGTACGCCAGTTCGTATTCAAGTTAACAATCTTATTAATGTGGAAAACATTCATATATCACACTGCAATTAAGCTATTGAAACCATTTAAAGAACTACCAAAAAATTCAGCTTCTCTACAGCTTCTCTCCGATGCAATAACATTAATCTCAACGCTAAAGGGAAGCATTTTGAACCATCTTTAATGAAAAATTATGACGCATTTAAAAAGAATGAAAAGATCTTCATTAAACTTAGGGAACTAGAAAAGACGCTAGTTGGTTCTGTGGAAATAGTGAACTCATACGTATTGCCAACTTACTTAGATCCCCTTATAAGGGCAAGTGGTTTTGTAACAATATTAAAACAAAGTTAAATCGTACTTTGTGCTTGCAGTTGAAAAATTCAGATTCCGAACAGTCTATTAAATCGCCCACCCATTAAAAGGAAAAAAAAAACGAAAATCTTTAGAACAAACACACCTTCTACAAATAGATCAATAACAGATTCACTGGAAGAATTTCTAATAGTCCAGTAGTGACGAAGAAACACACGCATTACAAAAGAACTCAGTGAAATTGATCGAAAAACTATCACCAAAAAAAAAACGAATTTATATTCGAAATGATGGATTCAATCAGCTAGTGGAAAGTAAGCAAAATGTTTACCCCACGCTTGAGTAAACTGGTGCAAGAGTATACTTGGCCTGATCATCCAACTTATATTCCAGTTCGAGACAGTATTGAGCAATGCTGGGGCTCTCATCAGAAAAATTTGATGTTTCTCAAGCCCTCAAGCCAACCTTCCTGTATTTGAATTTCAATACTAGTGTGCAAAAAGTATATATCCATTGTAAAATCTCTTTCATTAAGGGTGGAAGTTGGGAAAGAGGTTGGTGGGGGCATTTGAGTTGGGTGAAAGAGTCCCGTACCCTGGTAACACATTATCTTTAATAGATTGTGTGTAAAACTCGATATATATATATATATATATATAATATAATATAATATTATAATATATATATATATAATATTATTAATATATATATATATACTATACTATATATATATATATATATATCAAACAATTCCGCATCCGGCTCCCGCATCGGCATCCGCGGATGCGAAAAAAAATTGACATTTCTGCTGCATCTTCACTAATTAAGATTATATGGGCCAAAAGTTGATTCAAATCCTTGAAGCATCAGCGTCGAGTAGGCTACGTTTGCATCAACTTAAGATCCATCGAGGTTAGGTTTAGTCCTTAACAGCATCAGCTAATCCATATAGCGGTCTAGATATTGTATTAGGACCTTCCTAGTTCAGCGTTAGATATTGTTTTGTTAAAGTCAAAAGTTTTTTGCCTTTTATTATTTATTCTTCATACACTTTAAAAACAAAACAAACAAAACTATTACCAGTTTTTAGCTAAAATGAAAAAAAAAATACATATCATTTAGGTCACCCTTTGAGGAAACTATCCCCAACACTGAAACTAATATGGACCATCAATGTTGGTATAGACCTAAAACCTAACCTAGAAATGGACCTACGGTTGACATTAAAAGTAAACCATTTAGGTTAGGTTTACTTTTATAGCATTGCTTCATTATATACTTTTTAGATTCTATGTTGTGACTTTTATAAAAATGCCAGGTGACTGACTTAAAATTTAAATAATTACACTATGCTCACTGTTTCATACCATCAATAAAAAAATAATATGATAGGCAATCGTCCAACGACTTGCCAGGTAACTTTGATTTAGTAATTTTAAGGTGCATTTTGCCAGTGATATTCTCAAAACAAAATCGTAAAAATTGATAGATGGGATCAGAAGATCCCAGCTATCAATTTTTACGATTTCAAACATTTCATATAAGCTATATAAAAATCAGGTGGTTAGTTTTTTATATATATATATATTATATAGTATATATATATAATATATATATATAAATATATATTATAAATTATAATATATATATATATAAATATAATATAATATGTATATATATATTTCCTTTTTCAGATAATGGTTAGAAAATATGGAATTTGGTAGGGAATTATTAATGTCATGTTTTTTTATGTATAAAACAGTAATAACTGGATTCCTACTCCCCTTCTGAGATAATTATACTTTTGGGTTTCTAGTTTTTATCCATAGCATATCTCTACTGGATTCTTTTTTCTAGTGATGTTCTCTTGAAAGAATTCTTCTAGAGTCTGAAGATTTAATAATTTAGTAATTTCTTACTGCATATCCCATATCGGTCACAAAGCCAACTGTATCCAACTTTTTTCCAAGTAATTATCCTGTGTTGATCTTATTCAGAGCCTGGCCACATGGCTCAGTGCTTCTATTCTTATCAGTAAGGATGTATCACACACATAATTTGAACATGGATAGAAAAAAAGAACTTTCCCACTTCTGTAAATTTCAGCATTTTTATTTGACTATTTTAAAATGGTACAATAAGGAGGATCTATACAATTTGGTAATGTGTCTTCTCATAAAACTTGTTCAACATGTATTTTTCTATTTTTGAGGGTATCTTGATATGTAGCGGGATGAACAGTTGCATAGTCGCCCTAATAATCTTATTAGAGTACATATACGGATTCCACAAATGGTCGTCGACATTAATCAAAAAATCTCATGATAACGGAGAACATAATTTTAGGGGTTACGGCCGAATTTTAAGATATTGTGAGCTGATAATATTTTTAAAATGATCAATCTCTGGTATTCTGGGCCTAATTTTTACAACGAAATTCCCACCCACAATTTTATCTGTAGTAAATGATTCTATAAATTATTTAATTTTATTATTTCATGTTCTAAATGTTTATTGTACTGTTGTAATTTTTATCGTGTTTATCATAACGAAATACGAAAATAAAGCAAGATAGCTTTTTAAGAAAATAAAGTTTACAGAAGGTCAAGCTAAAACGACGTTTAAACCATGTACAGTGATAGTTTAACTTTAAACTTGGAATAACTCTTAAACCGTGTTGGGGAAAGCCATTTCTGGTTTAAAACAAAATTAATCTAGGTTTAATCTCAAATCTGGTTTAAACGTAGATGGAGAAAGCGGCCCTAAATACTATGAAAAGCGAAACTGCGTTTTGCGAAATTGTTGGGTCATAGAAAGAAAATTCATAATTCTCTTCGTCTGATAGCAAGGGGCTGAAAACCTCCTATCATATGTTTCTTTTCGTTAATGGTGATAATAAGTTTGAAACTTATCAGCCACCAACACCACCATGGAGCTATGTATAAATAAAAATAATATATAGCATTATATATATATTATATATATATATATATATATATTTATATATATATATATTATATATATATATATATATATATGATATAGAATATAGTATTATCATTATTATTATTCTATTATATGGTATTATTAATATTATTATTATTATTTATTCATATTATATTATTATTATATTATTATTATTATTATTCATATTATTATTATATTTTATTAGTATATTATTATTATTTATTATTATTATATTGATTATCTCCCCTATACCCCAGATAGGGTGAAGTACGTAGGATGAAATAGTAACAGAAAAGTAATAGAAGAACTGTAAGCGACAAAGAAATCCCCCCTACTTTACCGTCTCCATTTATACCCCAGTTGAGAGAATTTGTCGCAGACAGAAAACCACCTGATGGGTTTCATAAGACCACGGACAACCTTCACTTGTGGTATCTATTTAATGTGAGATTCAAGCCCTTGGCAAAGTCAAGCATCCATTGCCCCCCTCACAAAAACCCGCCTTTCACTCCTGTTTGCACCTTTCTCATCGCCTGTGCTAAATTCACATTCCCCTCCTTCAGGCATTCCTTAATGACTCAATCCACTTTATCTTCGGTCTTCCAACCGTCGATTCCCAGCACACTCACCACAATACAGCCGCTGTAAACCAATTGACTATCATCCATCCTTTCCACATGACTAAACCATCTTAACGTTCTCTCGTTTATTCTCTCAATTATTCCCTTCTTCACACTGCACAACTCCATAATGCGTTCATTCTTCGCTTTATCAATTCTTCTCACACCTAACACCCCCTAAGATTACCTATCTGAACACTTTGCACCTTAGATCTATACCTCTTATTTCAGACCATAGTTTCATTACTATATATTAAAATATTTAACAACATACCCTCATGCTAAACCCTAGCTCTCTCAAGATTTAATCCCTTCACATCTACCAAGGATTTAATTGCACCAGCCACCTTTCTATCATTCAAAATTTCCCACTACATTCTGCAGCATCCGCTCCCTTTTCATCCAACATATATCCCAAATAATTATTAAACTCGGATACTTGTTCAAATTGTTGATCATCTACCATGACTTTACACCGCGGAGAGTTTGTTGAGTGTTTTGTTTATTATTATTATTATTATTTTTTTGTATATTATAACTTTCAAGAATCTCTATAAAAAAGGCAATACAAGCAATATCTCTGAAATCATTAACTTTTACTTTAAAACTTCAAATGCAAAAGATTTGGATAAAGAGGACAAATGGCTAAGGGGCATTATCAACACCTACATTAAATCTACAAACAGCTCAAAAATCACAGTTAAACTCTACCATAAAACCAGAAAACTTTCCTCCAAGTTCTCTACTAAGGGTACCCTTTCAGTTAATCACCATGTCGTGCACCAATTCTCATGTCCCGAGTCTGACTGTACGTCGACGAATATTGATTAACGACTAATAGATTAACAGATAGGGAATACCAGCACCGCTTTAAACTCAGTAAAATATATGAACATTTATTCACTGAGTAAAACAAGACAACCGTACCTAATATATCAAAGTCATTTAAAATTTTAAACTCCTCATGCGAAGCGCAAAAACTGAAAATAGCTAAAAGTTTAACGTAATGTCCCTTATATTAAATATAATATGAAATGCTACCTAAAATTTAATAATTTATAATCTCAAACCTTGTGTTAAATAATTTATTCAATTGTTAGAATCGAAACTCTGAAGATGTCTGAGGTTTAGGGACGAAACCGGTTAGGAACTAATAAATATAAATATGCCTCATACTTTCTTTGTAAATTATTTTCTAGAATAGTTTTAAGAAAATTGAATGAAAATTAGAAGAAAACATTTCGTGAATTGGAAGCTAAAAGTAAAACTTATATTAAAACAAAAGCTGATATATAATTTCTAACATAATAATAATAATAATAATAATAATAATAATAATAATAATAATAATATAATAATAATAATAATAATAATAATAATAATAATAATAATAATAATAATAATAATAATAATAATAATAATAATAATAATAATAATAATAATAATAATAATAATAATAATAATAATAATAATAATAATAATAATAATAATAATAATAATAATAATAATAATATAAAATTTAGTGTTAAAACTAGCGTTACTGAAAATAGTGATAGTGTTAATAACTAGTGATAGTATTATTGTTATAGATAATAATAGTGTTAGTGTCAGTAATGGTAATATTGTTACTCATGTTAGTGTTATATATATAAATATAATATATATATTATATTATATATATATATATATATATATATAATATTATATATATATTATATATAATAATATATATATATATATATATATATATAATATATATAACATATAATATATATCATATAATAATATATATATATATATATATATATATATATATATATATATATATATATATCTATAATTTATAATTTAGTATATATTATATATATAACAATATATATTATATATATATTATATACTATATATATATATATATTATAGTATGTAGTATTTGTATGTGTATGTATATGTATGACGTATGTATGTATATATTGTTTGTACTGTTAGGCTATATATTGTATGTATGTATTTGCGCAAATATATATATCATATATATATATATTATATATAATATATATATATATATATATATTATATATATATATATAATATTATATCATATATATATATATATATAGTATAGGGGGCACAACTGGCAGCCAAACTGAAACCCGGAAGTTGCAACCGGAGGTTTCAAATGTTGCAAAGCAACATTTTGCAACATCCGGGTTTTCAAGTTTGACGTGTCAAGGTTTGTGTTTTTAAGGTAGGTTAGACCGATTTTAAGGTCTGGAAGACCGGCTTCGGATTTTTTGAACCTTAGCTCAGGGGCTTAGCAATCTCAAATGGTTTTTTGCTTCCTGGAAGGATTTAAATGATCGGGGGATCATTTTTGATGGTTCTAATCGACTTATTATGATCGTTTACCCCATATTGATGTTTAAATCTTCTTTCTACATGCTATGGTTGACATATTACATTGAAAAATGTAATCGAAAGAAATTATTTAAAATTCATTCAATATATTGCCGTAGTAACAGATACATATTGCAGGGTCGGGGGTGAGGGGGGATGGCAAGGAGGAGGAGGGGGGTTACGGAAGAAAATTTAAAAAAAATGATTTTCTAAAAAAAATTAATTTAAATTAAAAAAAAAATAAAATTTAAAAAAAAAAATAAAATTAAGAAATTAAAAGTTGAAAAATTAAAAAAAAAAGGTTGGGTAAGAGAGAATTTTGGGTGAGCTGTTATAATGACGTGATTAACGTGACAGGTTGACAGTTGAGAAAGGGCTGGTGGTAATTTATTAGGTGTTTTCTTTGTCGTATAAGTCCCCGCTTTAGATGCGTTATCACCCCTTGCCGTTCCGCACCGCACCGCATCGCACAGCGTCTAGTGACATTTCTAGCAACAAATGGAGTATGCGACATCGTATTTATTTCAAACTTGACCTCCTTTATTGGTGTTTTGAGATCTATGTGGGATAATAATAATAATAATAATAATAATAATAATAATAATATAATAATAATAATAATAATAATAATAATAATAATAATAATAATAATAATAATAATAATAATAATAATAATAATATTTTCTTCTTTATGTATAGTAATGATCGAGATTGCATTGTTAATGTTAACAGCTTATTCGCATGTAAGGTATGTTATGTTAGCTTTACTGATGTGAACGACAACTTTGATAATGTTAGCCTTTATTATTGGATTGTGATAGTTGGTTTAAGGTTATGATAAATTTTTGTTAATTTCGATAAATAATTACTATGTCATGTTAAATTAACATTGATATGTTAAGATATACTTGAAAAAGTGTGAATAGGTTATATTTTGTAGGTAATGTTAGCTACTTTACTGTTGTTAAGTAGGGAACATTGTTAATATTAACAATTTATTCCTGTTTAAGGTATGTTATATTAGCTTTATTGATTTGAACACTTTGATATGCTAGCATTTATTCATTGGTATGTGTGATAGTTAGGTTAGGCTATGATAAACCTTTGTTTAGTTTTGATAAATATTACTCTGTCAATGTCATACGTAAGGTATACTAGCTCAGTTATGATACGTTATGCTCTTAGTTCAGGTTATATTATGTTTTGTTAGCTTTATCGATGTTAAAACTTTGCTATGTCAACATTTATTTGACGAATGGAGTGATAGATACTTTTAGGACATGGTAAATTTTTGTTAAGTTTTGTCACATATTACTATGATAGTGTTGCGGTGTTTACTGTATTTACTTCATCAAATATTTTTTTTTAAATAATGTTTCTTTTGATAAACTTGTAAATATATTTGATGCTAAAAATTTACATGTCAACGCTTATGTAGTTTGCACTTATGCTATAAAGATTTTAAAAATAAAAAAAAAACTTTGTTTTATTTTCTACTTAACAATAATATTTTATTGAAAGAGCTTATTTTTATGTTATGTTTCTACAAAATATGGCATAAATCAATAGATCAATAGATCAATAGATCATAGATGAACGGGAGGGGAGGGGTAGGTAGTTTGATTTACTGCTTTAGGGTCGATAACTTTTTACATTTTACAATTGTATTTTATTCGAAGAACTTATTTTTATGTTATGTTTATACAAAATATGACTTAAATCAATAGATCAATAGATCAGTAGATCAATAGATCATGCACGGGTGGGAGGGAGAGGGATGGTTTGATTTACTGATTTACTGCTTTACTGCTTTAGGGTCTGTAAAATGCAAAATTTTTAAGTTATAAACATAAATTGAATGAAATTTGTAATAAAAACAAAATGTTTTAAACAGATAAAATAAAATTAAATAAAAGTTTTAAAAAATATATATTTTTAAATAAATAAAATTAAAAAAAGTTAAAAAAATTTGCAAAATAAATTAAAATTTTAAAATAAATAATTTAAATAAATAAAAAAATTTAAAACAAAATAATTGTATAAAAAATTAAAAGTTTTAAAATTAAAAATAAAATAAAATTAAAAATAAATGAACAGTTTTAAAATAACATTTTTAAATAAATGAAAAAGTTAAAATAAATAAAATTTGAAAATAAATAAATAATTAAAATAAAAAATATTAAACACAAAGTATAAATGTAAAATGAAAAATAAAGTATAAATAAAAATAGCAAACAAAATATACATGTTTCAACTTGGGGAAAAAAATTTATTTTAGATGACGCTTATTAAAAGAAAATGAGATTTGAAAAGAGAAATGTCAGTCTTCAACCTTTAGAAAACGGGTTATTTTTGTAAGATAGAATACAAATAACGACTTGTACATGATTGAGCAGAATTAGTCATGTAAGAAATACTATCTTATATATTATATATTAAAATAATATAATAAAAAAATATATATATAATATATATTATATTATATATATATATATATATATATCTATATATATATATCTATAATATATATATATAATATAATATTATAATATATTATATATAATATACTATTAATATATTATATATATATTCATATATATATATTATATATATATAATATATATATATATATATATAATATATATATATATATATATATATCATATATATATATATAATATATATATTATATATATATATATATATTCACCGCAATCTATAAATCAATAAATGGAAAATTGATTTTTGAAAATTGATTACAAAATCAATAAATGGAAAATTGATTTTTTTTGTATTTAGACTTATCAATAGGGTCAGCATTTGTATAAACATGAAAGATGCAGCTGTTCGTTTACCAATAATAATAAAATAATAATAATAATAACAATAATAATAATAATAATAATAATAATAATAATAATAATAATAATAATTAATAATAATAATAATAATAATAATAATAATAATGCCATATAATAACAATAAAATAATAAAATTAATAATAATAAATATAAATAAATAATAATAATAATAATATTAATAATAAAATAAAAAATAATAATAATAATAATAAAATAATAATAATAATAATAATAATAATAATAACGCCTGGGTGATAGTTAGATTAGGTTATGATAAATTTTTGTTAAGTTTTGATACATATTACTATGTCAATGTTAAATTAACATTGATATGTTTGAGATATACTTAAAAAAGTGTGAATAGGTTATGTTTTGTAGGTAATATTAGCTACTTTACTGTTGTTAAGTAGGGAACTTTGTTAATGTTAGCAGTTTATTTGTGGGTAAAGTATGTTAGGTTTGTTATGTTCGTAGTTCAGGTTATGTTATGTCAGCTTTATTGATGTGAACATTTTGATATGTTAGCATTTATTTGTTGTTCTGTGTGATAGTTAGGTTAGGTTATGATAATTTTTGATAGGTTTAGATAAATATTTTTATGTCAATATTAAATTAACATTGATTTGTTAGAGATATACTTGAAAAAAATGCGAATATGTTATGTTTTGTAGGTAATGTTAGCTGCTTTACAGTTGTTAAGTAGGGAACTTTGTTAATGTTAGCAGTTTTTTCGTATATTAGGTATATTATGACACGTTATGTTCTTAGTTCAAGTTATGTTATGTCAACTTTATTGATGTGAAACCTTTGTCATGTTAGCATTAAATCGTTGGTCTGTGTGATAGTTAGGTTGGGTTATGATAAATATTTGTTAAATATTACTATGTTAATGCAAAATTAACATTGATATGTTAGAATACGCTTAACAAATTGTAAATAGGTTACGTTTTATAGACAATGTTAGTTACTTACTGGTGTTAAGTAGGAAACTTTGTTAATGTTATTAGTTTATTCGTTCGTAAGGTGTGGTAGGTCTGATGTTTACATTATATTCTTAGTTCAGGTTATGATATGTTAGGTTTATCAATGTGAAAAATTTTCACGTTAGCATTTATTCCTTGGGAAGCATGATAGTTAGGTAATGTTATGATAAATATTTAATATATATGACTATGTTAATGTAAAGACTAACATTAATATGTTAGATATGTGCTTGACAAAGTGTAAATTGATTACGTTTCGTAGGTAATTACTTACGATTGCTAAGTATGGAACTTTGTTAATGTTATCAGTTTACTCGTTCGTAAGGTATGTTAGGTTTGTTGTTGTAAATTATATTCTTAGTTCATGTTATGATATGTTAGCTTTATTGATGTGAAAACTTTGTTATATTAGCATTTATTCGTTGGTCCTTATGATAGATAAATATGAAAAACATTTTTATATTGTACTATACAAAATGATACCCGAAATATGACTTGAATCAATAGATTAATAGATCACGGATGAGTAGGTTGGGTGGTGTGGGTGGTTTGATCTACTGATTTACTGCTTTAGGGTCAGTAAACTATTACACTTTACTCTGATATTTTATTCAAAGAACTTATTTTTATATGTTTATGCAAATGATACCTGAAATATGGCTTGAATCAATAGATCAATAGATCAATATATTGATAGATCAATGGATCGATAGATCACGGATGGGTAGGAGGGGTGGTTTGGTTAACTGATCTACTGATTTACTGCTTTAGGGTTAGTAAAATATTACACTATACTCTGATATTTTATTCAAAGCCATTTTTATGTTGTTTATACAAATGATACCTAAAATATGACTTGAATCAATAGATCAGTGGATCAATAGATCAACAGATCAATAGATCACGTAGGGGTAGGAGTGGTGGGTGAGTGGTTTGATTTATTGATTTACTGATTTTCTGCTTTAGAATCTGTGAAATGCAATTTTTTTTACTTTATAAACGTAAATTGAATAAAATTTTTAGTAAAAACAAAATGTTTCTATCAAATAAAATAAAATTCAATAAAAGTTTTTAAAAAATATATTTTTAAATAAACAAAATTAAAAATAAATAAAAAATTTTTTTTTATATAAATTAAAATTTTAAAGTAAATAGTTTTTTTAAGTAAATAAATTTAAAAAAATTTTAAAACAAAATAAAGTTCTTAAAATAAATGAAAAATTTGAAATTAAAAATAAAATA
>JABUQX010056350.1:0-10000 GCA_015478945.1 Trachelipus rathkii | reverse complement strand
TCGGTCAAACTCTTTCATACATTTTCCATATTTCATTCTTTTAAGAAAATTTCCTATCTTAAAGGAACCAGCACCCCTTCTCCGAAAGTGTGCACGCGCGCGAAACTTCGATTCCAGGAAGACGGCAGCGGCAAAAACAGGCAACCGGAAATAGAGATAACATCGCGCAAACTATTTATTATTTATTTATTTAATATTAAATTTTTTTTTAAAAAAATTTATTATTAAAATTTAATTTTATTTATTTTTTTTTTATTTTTTTATTTTTTTTTTATTAAAAAAAATTTAAACCCTACCCCCACCCCTTCCTCTTCCTTACCCTTCATACCCCGACCCTGCAATATGTATCCTCTACTACAGCGATATATCAAATGAATTTTAAATAATTTTCTTTCGATTATATTTTTCAATGTAATAAGTCAACCATAGCACGTAGAAAGACGATTTAAACATCGATATGGGGGTAAACCATCACAATTAGTAGATTAAAACCCTCACAAAATCTCCCAATTATTTAAATCCTTCCAGGAACCAAAAAATACTTTTGGGGGCTAAGCCCTTGAGTTCAGGTTCAAAAAATCCGAAACCGGTCTTCCAGACTTTAAAATTCCGTCTAACCAACCTTAAAAACACTAACCTTGACACGTCAAGCTTAAAAAACCGGATGTTGCAAATTATTGCTTTGCAACATTTGCAACTTCCGGCTTTCAGTTTGGCTGCCAGTTGTTCACCCTATACTAAACAACTGCATATAAATATATATATGTATTTATGTATATCTATTTTTATATATATAGATATATATATATATATATATATATATATATATATATATATATATATATATATAGTCAGCGTTAAGGTTGAGGGGGACCTGTACCTAAAAAACTGCGATAGCTACATAAAAATTGAATACATTTTTGAAATCGGCCAACATTTTAATGCCGAAAATGAAGAAGAAATAAAATAAAGGGCGATCAAAAAAAAGTTTAAAATAATAAACATGATATAGTGTATGATAAGTTGCATTTGAAATACATTTTTTGGTAAACGAAAATATAAAAGAGGACGAATGTTGAAAAGTCGATTCATCATAGGATGTATAGAAAGAGGATCAGGTAAATGTTTTTTAGTATCTGTAATGAGCAGGAGTAGTGAAATGATAAAGAAAGTAATAGAGACATACATAAAGCCAAAAACAACAATTATAACAGATGAGTGGAAAGGCTATAACTGTTTAAATAAGAAAGATATTCACTTAACAGTTAATACCCCCTTAGGTTTTATTAAATTCTGAAACAGGAGCACACACAACTACAATTGAAGGTTAGTGGTTAAAAGTAAAGAAACCTAAGGCAAAATAGGTTAACCTAAAATAACCTAACCTAACCTAACCTAACTAACCTAACCTAACCTAACTAACTAACTTATAACTAACTAACTTGTATGTAAACTTTATTCTAAATAAACTTTAATACTCAACAAACTTTATTTATAGATATATATATATATATATATATATATATATATATATATATATATATATATATATATATATATATATATATATATATATATATATATATATATGTATATATATAAAGAAAATACCGAAAACATAAACAAAAAACGATATTTTCAATCACGGTAAAGGTAAAAAAAAAAAAAAAATTCTCACTTCTTTGGAGAATTGCCACAACGCCAGGCGCAAGCAAGATGTTATTCAGCCGTGAAGCTACTTTAAATAATAAATTACTAATATTTAAGGTGTTTTTAAGAATCAATTAAAAAAAATTCTTTTCCGGCATTAAAATGTTCGCTGAATTCAAATATATATGCATTTTTTTTGTAGCTATCGCAGTTTTTTTAGATACAGGTGCCCCCTAATCTGAAGGATTATATATATATATATATATATATATATATATATATATATATATATATATATATATATATATATATATATATATATATATACTTAGGGATTGCCTATATATATATACTATATATATATATATATATATATATACTCTTATATATATATATATATATATACTTTTTATATATATATATATATATATATATATATATATATATATATATATATATATATATATTATATATATTAGGATTGCCAAAAATATCGATATATCGAAATATCGATATTTTTGTTTGCTCGATATATCGATATTTTTGGGCGATATTTTCTTAGGGCGATATATCGATATTTCGATATTCTTTTCCCTTAATATCGAAAGCCGATATTCTTTTCAAAAAAATTTTTTTTAAGACCGGAAAAAAATAAAATAATACACTTCTCCCACTACACCCACAACAAAGTCATAGGCTCTTTTCCCCCCATATTTCGTTCTTCGTTCGTCCCCCAATTTCGTGTATTTCGAAATAAACTGAAAAATTTGGGTTTTAGATTTTCGTCTTTTCGGGAACCAAAATAGGGAGAGGTGGGGATCGACATGGCACATACCACACAGTCAATGCTTTTTGGTATTCACTAATCACTATTAGTTATTCAGTGATTAAGTGGATAATGCGACCCAATAAAATTTTGGAATGATAGTAAAAATGCTTTCCCTGCTATGTTTATGTTAGCAATGAAATATCTTACTATAAAATACGACGTCAGTCTCGTCAGAACGAACAGTACCATTATTAAACAATGTTTGCTCAAATGAAGTAAACTCACGGAGTCAAGCTTAAGAGCATATGTAATCATTTAGTCTTTTTAGAGTGTATTAGATGATAGAGTATTAGACTTGTAATAATATATATATATATATATATATATATATATATATATATATATATATATATATATATATATATATATATAACTCTTTCTTCTTTATACTCTACTATATATATATATATATATATATATATATATATACATATATATATATATATAATTAAAAGAGTAACTTGAGTTACATTGAATTAAAGGAAAGGAATTAAAGCTAGCTATCATAGTTTTATATTCTTTTTTTCATGAAATATTTTATAATTTATTTATTTATTCTGAGACTATTTAAGACTTTGCAGTCCACTCGAAACTAGCCTGATCCTGATTTACGTGTAGCTATGTGGAGTGTGTTCCAGTGTCAGTGTGGACCCGAAGATAATCATTGCAGAAATCTAATACCGGAACAGGACTCCCTGAGTTGGTTTACAGTTAACATACCAGTATCGACTAGTCTAATCTATCTACAGCGATTACGTTTGTTTCGCAATATGTAATTAGCTACTTAACGATTTTATAATAGCAATTACGAAAAGTTAGTATTTGGGGTACATCACTACAGCTTTCCTTATGATAAGTCGTCTGGCATCCAGTTCGAACTTCTTAAATGTTATTTCATTTTATTGCTAAAATCTAATAGATTTTCTATTGAACCAGACTTTCAGAGTCATCCAAGTATCAGTTGTCCATCCAGTTTAAATTAATTTCGTTGTTGGAATCAATATTTATTTTGTATAAATAAAGAAATCATTTTGAAGATTCCAGCTTCATTAATACATAGATATTTTTCATTTTTAATACGAAAAAAAAAGTGAGTTTTATGATTATTGTTTAACTATTTTGTGAAATGCGATTTTTCTTCGTCCACAAAAAGTCAAAAATACCCCCAGTTCCTCAAGATCAAACATCAACGCACAACTTCAGTCTTCAGCCTCTTGGAGTTGGAAACTTTAAGGTTGGAAGACCTGAAGAGTAAAGATCCTTTTCCATTTCTACCACTTTTCCTCAGTACATACGTCTGCTTCATATTTATAAATTAAAGCCTTTCTCTTTCTCTCTCTGAGTGAGTTTGCTCTATATATATATATATATATATATATATATATATATATATATATATATATATATATATATATATATATATATATATATATATATATATATATATATATATATATATATATATATATATATATATATAGTAGTTATGAAACAGTTTCAGCGACCCCGGCCTTTTCGGTATGAAGGACTAGAGGTATTGGCTTCCAACTTGGAATATAATCTATATATGGGCTAAGCTCGAAACAGGATAAATTTCAAGTCTCTAGGATATATATAGAGGGGGTTGTCGCCCCCAAATATTGCGCTCTTACGCCCTTGTTGCCGGGATCTGGTGAACCACGGGGCCAGGTGGACACCTGGCCGACTGCGCGAACGTATGTTTGTGATAGTTAGTAAAAAATTGATTCCCGTAGGGAATCAATTTTTGAGCCACCTTCATCGTTTGCTACTGCGGTTCCAGCGACTCTGATTCAGGCTTCGGTTCCGACTCCTGTTCCGACTGCGGTTCTGCCTCCGGTTCCGGTCCGTTCAGCACAGCCTGTATTGGAGGAGTTGGCATCGGCACCGGTGCTGGAGCCACTGCGGTGCCGAATTAATAAACATTCATATAACAACAATATTGGTGTCCTTATATTGGTTATGGATCCCGTAGATCTCGAATATGATGGTTATAAAACCGTATAGGGTGTCTAGGGCCCCCCTCCGTAGGGGCCTTCTAGCTGAAATAAAAACAGAGTTCAAAACAGAGGTCGATGAAGGAAGAAAGAAGGATGAATGATGAATAAGGAAGGAAAGAATGGAGAAGGAGTATGACTCCGAAGAGTAGAATGTGACAGCAGCACCGGTGCTGGCTCCGGTGCGGTGCCGAGTTATTAAATATTTGTGTAATGATCCAATATTGGTGTCTTTATATATGTTATTGGGTCTGTAGATTTCGAAAATAAAAATTAAAAATTCCATAAAAATAAAATATAAATAAATAAATAAATAAATAAATAAATAAATAAATAAATAAAATTTGTTATTCTTTTTGTTTATCACTTACAAATTTACGTTTTTACATACCCTAAAGCAGTAAATCAGTAAATCAAACCACCATCAACCACCATCCCCGTACTCCCTCCTGTCAGTTGCTTGATCTATTGATCATTGGATCTATTGATCTATTGATTCAGATTAATTTTTTTTAAATAAATTTATATATGTTTTTACATACCTAAAGCAGGGAAATCAATCAAATCAAAACCACCAACCACCATCCCACCACCACTCTATCCATCCTTAATCTATTGATCTATTGATCTATTGATTCAAGTCACGACTGAGTATCAGTTTGGATAAAGCATAACATAAAGTCTCTCAGTTCTTTGTCAAGATCAGATCTTATATGTTAACGTATTTCACATTAATAAAGCTTACTCATCCGACATAAAGATATAACACAACGACAAATACACCTTAAACGGAATAAAACGAGTTAACGACAACAAAGTTCCACACTAACAGTAAGGTAACTAACATAGCCGTAACTTATTCACGCTTTGTCAAGCATATATCTAACATAACAAGGTTAATTTTACATTAACACTTTGTAATATTTACAAAAATTTACCATATCCGTGTGTAATTATCATGAAAATCAATGAGTATACTCTACAGGACTCAAATTCGTTCTAATAAAGCTAACATAGCATCAATGATCCTAAAGAAGAAAATATTGTCCAAAGACAAACATAACACATCTTAAGCAGAATAAGCGGTCAACATTAACAAGTTCACACTTAACACCCAGTAAAGTAACTAACTTATAGCATACAAATACGCTAACCTATTCTTACTTTTTAAGCATATCTCTAACATAACAATGTTAATTTTATATTAACTTGATAGTAATATTAAAAAAAAAAATGTAAAATTTATCACAACATTGGGTAATTATCATACTGATCAACGAATATACTCTAACGTAATAAAGTTTCCACATCAATAAAGCTAACATAGCGTAACATGAACTAAAAAATAATGTGCAAAGACAAACTTAAAGCAGGAATAAACTATTAACATTAACAAGTTACACATAACATCAGTAAAGTAACTAACATTGTATGCAAAACGTAGCCTATTCACATTTTCAAGCATAACATCTAACATATTAACGTTAATCTTACACTGACTCAAATATTTAACAAAAATGTATCCTATCCGTGTAATTATCATGCTGATCAACAGAATATACTCCTAACAAAATAAAGTTTCCACACCAATCCAATAAAGCTAACATAGCGTAACATGAACTAAGAAAATAATGTACAAAGACAAACCTAACACAACTTACACACGAATAAACTGTTAACATTAACAAAGCTCCACACTTAACACCTGTAAAGTAACTAACATTGCATGCAAAGCGTAACCTATTCTTACTTTTTCAAGCATATCTCTAACATATTAAAGTTAATCTACACTATGGCAATATGTAACAAAAATTTACCATAACCATGTTGTATAATTATCATACAGATCAATGAGTATGCTCTAACGTAACAAAGTTTTCACATTAATAAAGCCAACACAACACACCTGAACTAGAATATAATATACAACGACAAACTAACACATCTTAAGCAAGAATAAACTGCTAGCATTAACAAAGTTCCATAACACCAGTAAAAGTAACTAACATGGTATGCAAGCGTAACCTATTCTTACTTTTTTCAAGCATATCTCTAACATAACAATGTTAATTTATATTAACATGGTAATATTTAACTAAAATTTATCACAACACTGGTCAATTATCATACTTATCAACGATATCCTAACGTAATAAAGTTTCTACATCGTAAAGCTAACATGGCGTAACATGAACTAAGAGAATAAGTACAAAAGCAAACCTAACACAACTTACACAAGAATAAACTGTTAACATTAACAAAGTTTCGCTTAACACCAGTAGAAATGCTAAGTTAGAAACAACAAACTACTAATGAAGATATCAATAACAAGCGTAGAGATGCGGGGAGATATATCATCACGGTGAAAAATATCCTACTGAAAGAAATCGTATGCGTAAAACACAATCAGCAAAATTAATGAGATTCTTTCTTTCAACCAATCAGAAAGAGAAACAACAAAAATACGACACTGAGCGAACCATATCAGTTCAAAAAAGTATATATTCTCGTTAGATAACAACAACAACAATAACATATTTTTAAAAATAAGTTCTTTTTAAATACTATCAACCAATATATACTAACATGGTTTGTTATTACATTAATATAAAACTAACACTTATTACCAGGCCAAAATATAATGTACAATGACAAAACCTAAGCTTTGCCCATCACAGACAAACACTTAACATTATTGAAGTTCCATGCCCCGTAACAGTAAAGTTACCTAGCTTTGCGTACGAAAGCAACCTATTCACCTTTTTCGGCATCTCGTACCATGATATTGGGCGCGTGAACCTTATTAGTTTCGCTATTTCAGTATCATTTCGGATAAACGTGCTTCATGGGATTCTTTATATACCAAACGGCAGAGTATAACTAACGCATAATATGTTTTCATTAACTAAAGCTAACATGGCATCATATAATTAAGAAAATAATGTGCAACGATAAACAACACAACTTAAGCTTGAATAAACTGTTAACATGCTCGAGTTACCCTTTTAAACTACATAACACTTCATACAATACGTAACCTATTAATACTTTTTCCAAGCATAACTATAACATATTAACGTTAATTTTACATTGACATAGTAATATTTAACAAAAATTTATCATAACCTTGTCTAATTATCAAACAGACCAACGAATAACTGTAAAACATAACAAAGTTTATCCAAATAAACAACACAAAAATAAGTTCTTTTTATATACTAACCATCGAGACGAATATATATGCTAACATAGCAACGTTTTGTGACCAAACATATCTTAACCACAACTAAGAATATAATGTACAACGACAAATCTAACACAACTTAAACACGAATAAACTATACCGGCATTAACAAACTTCCCGCACCTAACACTACTAACACTTCGTACAAGGCATAAACTATTTACTACTTTTTCCAGAAGCATATGCCTAACATAAGTATTGTTTTTGTATGGCATAATAACATTTAACAAAAATTTAGCATAAACCTGTCTATCATCATACTGGCAAAGAATATAATGCTAACATATTTTAATTTTTTATCAGCTTTGTATTTAACAAATATTCGTCATAACTCGTCTAAATATCATAATCCCAACTTGAATAATTTACAAACACTTGCTGGGGTTTTACTGGCAAACAGCAAAAAATAACAAGAATTTTTACATCACAGGCTTTACCAACAAAAATAGTCTTTACCAGAGATAAAATATAAATACAAATTGTATTGATTTATGAATTTTAAAAGCTGGCGATCGATGAAATCGACCACCCATCCTGCAGTCCTCTCATCCCACTTGTCGCGGCGGCGATACCACGTAGAACTGTTATTGATTCAAGTCATGTTTCGAGTATCATTTTGGGGATAAACATAACGCATAAAAATAAGTTATTTATATATACTAACCTACGAGGGCATATGTAGCAACGAAAGTTTTAGCATCAATAGCTAACACGCTATCATACCCTCAACTAAGAATATAATGTTACAAATGCAAACCTAACATACCTCGCATATGAATAATCCGCTAACATCTTGAAAATTCTCTACTTATCGGAAGTGCAAGTAGCTAACAGGTCTTGTCATTCGATGTGTTCCCCCCTTCTCACTTTTGGCACCATCAGCAACGAGTCGCCGTATCATCTAATACCAAAAAATTCCCTTAACCAAAGAAGTATTGATCTGTACAGGACGAGCCAACATCTTGAACTACTTGGGAACTGACACTATCTTCCATTGAGTATAAATCAGTTTCAGAATATAACATCATTTGACCTATGGGAGCAAACGTGGACATTATCAAATTTCTAGGGCAAACCTAACATTACTCGACAAAAACTTAACCTAGACTCACGTTTCCTAACATCATCGTCGGTTAACACAGTAATATCTTACTATCTTACAAAAACTCATCATTCCTCTAACAAATCAGTGTTATTTTCATTGTCATGAAAGTAATATTTCCCAACTTTTTTTTTTCTTTGCCACCTAACACAGTGGCTTTGCGTAGTTTTAAGCTAACCAAGGCATAAAGCAATACATTGCACAACTAAAACCTGATGGAGGCGCCCACCAGAAAAGGATATGTGAATCCTAAACAGAGACCATGCACTGACACCCTGCGGTGCTTTAGGGTAGTACCCAAGTGGAAGTACCCAGGAGCGTATACTGGATGGGTGCTGGAAGCACCTCACGAGAACACTTTGGGGTCTGGGCCTCGTTCCAGCATTGATCTCTACTTCTGAGTGATGACGTCATAGGGGAGCATAGCAGGGGAGAACTAAAGGGGGTAGGGGCAAAAACAGTCATGGATGTCATGAGCATGGTCAGGCCAGCACACACGTACTTACGTACACATGGTGAATGTACCAGAAATAAAGGGACCCTAAAGGAGAGAACCAGCCCACAAAAACAAAACGGCAGGCACAAAAGTACCTAGGGTAGCCCCTGTGGGTAGGTGCACGAAATATCTTAGGAAAGACGCTGGGGTTCGTGGAACCCCGTTATAGGCATTATTGGGTTCCAGTGGTCCCTACTTACAGGGATCTCCGCAGTAACAGAATGGTGCTTATCGCTCCCGTGTTACAATAACCAAAAGGATATATCAAAAAAAAATGAAAAAATAATAATAATAAATAATAATATAATAATAATAATAATAATAATAATAATAATAATAATAATAATAATAATAATAATAATAATAATAATAATAATAATAATAATAATAATAATAATAATACGTTTCTCCGTGTATATATGCTTTATTTCTGGCAAGGGACAGGGGTCCGATTTCTGGTGAGTTGATGGTGGAACAGGCTTGAGGCTGCAGCGGCTGGCAAAAAGGAAAAACAAACACGAAATATGGGCAGTTACCAGTTAAAAAATAAATTAATAAAATGAGTGGTAAATATAATAAACTATAATAATAATAAAAATTTTAATTTCAGGCAAAAGCTTATGTCCTGTCGTAGGTATGCCGGAAAGATGCGGCTTGAAGATCC
>JABUQX010056349.1:7500-15000 GCA_015478945.1 Trachelipus rathkii | reverse complement strand
TTAATTACCGAGGACATAAAAGATTCATTTCCAAGAACAATCATTTAGTTTCTGCGGAACCTTAGGTTGGAACAGAAATTCTAAAAAGAGATGAGCATGCCAAAAAAGATTTTTTAGGTCGTAATGACGAGGGGTCTTAATACAGAGCTCATATTAATAATCAGACTTATTCTAAGGTAACGTGAAAAACCAAATCCCTATTAATCCCCCCAAAAGATCGTAAAAAATATCCAACATAAAGGGCAAGGTATTTAAAATAAACCTCGTTACTAGATCTGACATTGGCCATGTCATAAAACAATCTGCATATGCTGTGTGTGTGTGCGCGTGCGCGTATGTTCGCCTTAACATTGAAAAGAAAATATTGGGGACTCATGACATTTGGAACGCGGCAAAATTTGGTGGAACGAGAGAATTTATTATATTACTTTTTTTCATGGCACTTCATTGTTATAAAAGCTCTTGTTAATTATCACTATTACTTTTTTTTACCAATTTATTTTATTCTTCTTATTTCCTCCATTCAGCTAGTGCGGCTGATTTCCCAAAAATGTATTCCAGTTTTACGTTAGGCTTTATCTTTTCATAGGTTTTTATTTTTTTTTTACATACATGGACATCTAATCTGGAGGCTGACCTTATATATATATATTTATTATATAATATATTATTATATATATATATATTTATATTAATATATATTATATATAGTATATATATTATAATATATATTTATGATATTTTAAATATAGAGATATATAATACTGATAATTATTATATATAATATATATATATATATATATATATATTATATATTTAATAAATATATATATTATATAATAATATTATATATAATTATATATTATATATATATTATAATAATATATATATATTTAATATATTATTATAGTATATAGTATAATGTACAGTATTAGAGGTGGGCGTTTCGCAATTTAAGTCCGCAATTCCTCAATTTGCGGAATACCAAAATAAATTTTGAGGGAATGTCAATTGCGATAATTTGAAAAATGTTTTGGAATTGCAGTTAGCGGATGCCTATATCATTTCCGCAGTTAGATGGAAGGCTAGGAACATAATTGTCGACAGTAAAATGGTCGACAGGTCAAAATAGTCGACAAAAAATTGTCACCCAAATGCTTAGTCGACCCAAAATGCTGTCTACAATTGTTGACATTTTTTTAAAAATGTGTCGACAATTTTGACAGTTAAAATTTTTTTCTTTATTTCTATTTTTTTTTATTTACTTTTCGATATATCATATTGAATTAATTTTTTTTTTTTTTTTTTTTTTTTTTTTTTTTTTTTTTTTTTTTTAATAAAGAATACCCCAAGGGTATACCGCCCCGATGGGCAAGAGTCGGGGTCTCTCGGCCTTCCGGGGAATATCGGGTAGGACTAATTCCCCCTCCGGGGAGGGTTCCGGAACCCCCGCTCTTTGGTATTTGGTGTCGCGGGGGTTCCTCGCCCCCCCCTACGGGGTATGGAAATCGTCCCCCCTTCTGTTCCCCGTCGGCTCCGAGCCCCTATTTTATATATATATTTGTATTATATATAAATATATATATAATATGTTGTCGACGTTTTTGCACCTTTGAAAATTTATTTAATGAATTAATCGATCGACTTGAATTATCGATTATTTAATACGATTATTTAAATTGTGTCGACGATTTGACACATTATGAGAAAATGTGTGTCGACCATATGCTGTCGACCAAAATCCTGTCAACCAAATGCTGTCGACGTTTTTGACACCTTCTGAAAATTCTGAAATTTGGTGTCGACCATTTTCCCTGTCGAGAATTATGTATAGTTCCCAGTTAGAGGACTACCAAAAAAAAATTGTAGTTTCAGTGGAATGCCAAAATTTATAGTCCACAAATTTTTACACGTTAGCCATCTTTGTACGTTTGATAGCAACACCGAAAAATCTCTTTTTTTTTTTTTTTCTTTTTTTCTTCTTCTTCTTCTTCAAAAGGATCATTTTTATAAAGGTTCTTTTTTTTTTTATGTAAAATTTATCAATATTATAAATGATATTGAGTGTTACTAATAATCGACCGATTCTCAGTATCGATAATATTTAGTTCTCGATTGTCCTATAAAGTTATTATCGATATTGACCATTTATTCGTTAGCACCACTTTTTCTTAATAGCAGACGTATATTTATTTTCAACATTGCATTTTATCAAGTTTTGTGCCCTGACATTTGCTCTGATTTTTATATTTTATCACTGAAGGCCGGTAACATTGAGAATAAATTCGTGTTTTTTTTTATTATAAATTTCTGAGAGAATGTGCGTATATATACTGGTAAATAATACAATTCTTAAACACGTTAAAATAAGCAGTGGTAATTACTATTTAGTAATTACAATACTTAAATGTAAGAATAAAATTATGGTGGTAAAAATTGCATTAACATGTGTCTTAGTAGCTTAATTCATTATAAATATCATATTTTTTACCATATATTTTAATATTTTTATAATATATTATTATAATAATTTAATATTACCATATTTTTACCATAATTTATGAAACGTGTCACCACCAAATTCAGATAAATTGTATTGTACAGTCAACATAAATGATGAATAAAATAATATAACATTGGTACCCAACATCGAAATTCTAAATTTTTTTTATAGTATTATATATATATATATATATATAATATAGTATATTATTATATATATATATATATATTATATATATTATATATAATATATATATATATATACTATATATATATATATTATAATATATATATATATATATATAATATATATATATATATTATTTATATATATATATATATATATTATATATTATTATATATATTATTATATATATAATATATATTTAATATTATTATATATATATAATATATATATATTATATATTATATTAATGATAATTTTTTCCAATTATTTGAATATTTCAATAAACGGAGGAAGAACCAACCTAGGGGAAGAAATTATCCGGTATCCGGCGGATACAGATATATCCGGCCGGATACCGGATAGTCAAAAACTTGGCCGGATAGGCCGGTACCGGATAGTTGCCGGATATCCGGCCCATCCCTTAATATATATATATATATATATATATTATATATATATATATATACTATATATATATTATATATATATATTATATATATAATTTATATATATTATTAATTATATATTATATATATAACAAATTTTTCATACCTTTTCCTACATTCTAACATAAATCAGCACTCAAATTGAAAAAATAAAAAATAAAAACAGACCAAACGTTTTCGAGACAACATTTACTCTTCAGTAATGTATTTAAAGACATACATTAAATATACAGACTAAGAGTCACAGCTCACACAGTCAATTTAAAATGTACTAGATCCTTTTACATTGTCAAAAAATATCACTTACGAAATATTTAAATCAAATTGTGTGAAAAACTTGTTGCCAAATGTGGCTCAAAACTTTTTACCCTAAAATGGTTCACAACCCACTTCTCATTTATTTTTCTAACTCTTTTTGCAATTTTAAATCTGATACAATTTTAGAATAATTTGTTTTTATAATATTAATTTATAATTAAACAGTAAAAAAAATGTCTAACTCATTACACACAAACACACACACAGCCTACACACACACCTACACACACACCTACACACACACACACCTTACCACACCACACACACACCCACACACAACCTACACACACAACACACACACACACACACACATATATATTATAATATATATATATATATATATAAATATATACTATATATATATATAAATATATATATATATATATATATATGAATAAGAAAAATTTCCTTTTTACAAAGTGAGTCTTTTCTTTATTTCTTAAAATTCATTTCATCCAGTTTATAAGAGGTAAAGAGCTTAAGAAAAGATTCTAACTAAGAAAATAGAGATTGTTAGAATCCAAATAGGCTCAAGACTGTCCCAGTCAAAAAGAAGTAAGGTTACCATTTGCCTTGAATGGCTCGTTTTAGATTTAAATTTTTATCATGCAGGAATTAATTGACCCGACTTCAAAATTGCACATGCAACTTAAGTTTTTTTGAAGATCAAATATGTTAACTATATAAGCTAGAATGTCGGTCCACTGAGTTTATATATCTAGAGTAATCTCAGATTAAATACTTACGTGGAGCTCATATCTAAAAGGGACTGAAAAAAGGAACAATGGCCCTATGTATGTGCCAAAAAATATTTAGCAATCATGGGGACTTATACCAAAGATGACCCATGGATGAATTTGACCGTTTTCAGACCTGTAATCCCCTATACCTCACACATCTGGTGGCTAAAGACGGAACAGGGGATGTCACAGAGCAAATTGCAAAAATTGCAAAGATCTGAATGTCTAGCGACTGCAGGTGCAATGCACACTTATCATACAGTAGCTATGGAGTCACTGCTGCTCGTTCTAGCTCTGCAATTGAATAGTAAGGGTAAGGTCATGGCTTGTGCGGTGAGGATGAGTTTGCTTGTTCATCTCAAGCAAAACAGTGGACTCATACATCTTTGCATCTTTGAAGATGTACCAGTGATACAGATGGCCATGATAGTCTCTGATATGATGCAGGCACGTAGATGTTTCAAAAGAGGGACAAAATACCTCTTACAGAACGTCAAGCATGGGAAAATGGAGGGTTCAGGAACTGTCAATTGGTTCACGGATAGATTACTGATTAAATATGGTATTGGCGCAGGTGTGGCTGAACCCAACTGCAAAACCAGTATGGCCCTTAGACAATTTCTCATCATCTTTCAAGGTGAAGTTCGTGTCGTGCCATGGCAACCTGAAAAAAGGGGATGTCAGGAGCAAATGTTGCTGTGACATATCAGGAAGTCGAGGTTAGGCAGCTATAGGAGCTCTAAACTCATACAGATATTAATCAAGGCTGGTATAGAAATGCCGGTTTGTCTTTCAGAAGCTGGTCTACATACGAGTTACCCTGATATTGCTGCTGGACATCAAGTTGTACCAATCAAAGAAGAGTCAGATCACCTCACTATATGGCTTTTCCGAGAGTAGCAAAAGAAATGCTTGCCCTGAGTAAGTCTGAAATTAGGCTTTTGACTGAACTGATTGGCCACGGACCAGTCAGATATCATCTCAAAAAAATGGGAAAAGTTGAGAGTGATTAATTTTAGTTCTGTTAGTAAGCAGCAGAGACGCAGATCACATTCTATATGAATACGAAGCACTAAACTTGCAAAGATATTCATGTAGACATAAGGTTACCTTAATTACCGACGACATGAAAAATTCATTTCAAAGAACAATCATTTAGTTTCTTCGGAACCTTAGGTTGGAACAGAAATTCTAAAAAGAGATGAGCTTGCCAAAAAATGATTTTTTAGGTCGTAATGACGAGGGGTCTTAATACAGACCTCATATTAATAATAAGATTTATTCTAAGATAACGTGAAAAACCAAATCCCTATTAATACCCCCCAAAAGATCGTCAAAAAATATCCAACATAAAGGGCAAGATATTTAAAATAAACCTCGTTACTAGATCTGACATTGGCCATGTCATAAAACAATCTGCATATGCTGTAGGTAGTCATATGAAGCAAAACGTCTAAGTTCTGTTCAGTGTGAAAGAATTTTTTCATAACCCAGCAATGTCCATTTTTATCATTCCGAGTTACTCTTAAGATTAACAAATTTTCTATATGTGATTTGTTTTTGTTAAAAAGATGGAACTTCACGAGAATCGTCCTACTCTTGGAGAAGAGTCCTAAATAGGATGTTGCTTCCTAGGACCGGCAAAAGGGATTGAACCCTACCCTATCACTAAGTGATCTGATCGCTCTACAATTTAATTTGACATTAATGAAATATAATTTAATTTAATTATTATAGTATTCATATTATCTTATTTAAAATTTTTATAGTATTGTAATTTCTCACCGCTCTTCACCGCACCGCACGACACTGAACCGCACAACACCATGAGGTCTTGCACCAGCACCGCACCTCACCGTCTTCGGTGCGTCGCCCAACCCTGATTGTAATTTATCACTTGAAAATTTCTAAAATAATATCTAAAAATTTTGACTTTATTTTTTTTTTTTTAACTTTCTAAAACAATCATATTTGTTTTTTTCCCCCCCCCAATTTTTTTTTTTTTTTTTTTTGAAGTTCGCACATGACCGACATTGCTCTTATTCGAGGAGGGGAACTTCCTTCCTAATCATGCGCATGAGGAATCGAAACCGTGTCGTCAAAATACGTGAATCAATCACTTTACTGTTAAGCCACTGGGTAGAGTCAGTTCAATGATTAATTATCAATGGTCATTACTTTTTTTTTAATTTAAAGTCATTTGCATTTTTGATTTTTGTAATACATTTGGGTGACACAAGCCGGAGCTCTTGAAAAACGCCGGATCTCTGGTCAAGTTAGAGCCGGAATCCGAGATCCGGTGAGTCAATATAATATATATATATAATATATATTTATATATATATATATATATTTATATATTATAGATTATAATATAATAGATTATATATTATATATATATATATTATATATAATATAGTACATATATATATATATATATATATATATATATATATATATATAATAGAAATGACAACCAAGATGAAAAAGCTTGACTATACCCGACTCACATTTTTTTTTTTTTTGCATCTACCCTCATATAAATTTTGACTAATTAGTTAAATCTGATAGCGGGTATTGAGTTTAGTAATGTGCCCTCCATGTAAGCTAAGCGCATAATGGAAAACATCGTTGTTAATGTTTACATGTGTAACCAAATTTTGTATACACAATGTATTAAAAGCATAAAGCTAAATTAATTTATATTTACTTCTGAATAATAATACAATTCATGAATATAACTTCTTAAATATAACTATATATATAATATATATATATATATATATTATTATTTAATATTGTTAATTTATATATATTATATATTATTTATATTTATATATATATTGTTATATATATATATATATATATATATATATATATATTATATATATGTTATATATATATAATATATACAAGGTGGGCATTAAACGACGCGTTAAACCGTTAATCCGTTAATTAACTCGTTATTTTTTCGTTAACTTTAACGCTTTCGTTAATTTCGAAAAGAAGTAACGGACTATTAACGAGTTAAAATTTTTCCCTACATCCGTTAACCGTTACTTTAATTTACGAGTTTATAAAATATTTTCTTATTAGATTTTAAATTGTATTAGATTGATTTCGATAAAAGATAAACTTTTTTCCAAAATTCCTAAAACGCGCTCCTTCTCACATGACTCAAAATCATGTTTTATCCCCAAAATTTGCTTAAACGCCCCTCTCATTGGCTAAAATGTGTTTATCTTACTCTGGTTATGATATCCCGTTTAGTAAGTAACACAGGGTAGGAAAAAAAACCCGAGCTTTT